>KK120328.1:200000-238907 GCA_000611955.2 Stegodyphus mimosarum
AAAAAAAAAAAAAAAAAAGAAAAACCCACTTGTTTAGAAACCACTTTATTTCTTCTTGAAAGCATTCCTTTTTAAAACTTGTTAACAATCCCCCCTCCCCGTTTTTAAAATAACAGACAAGTTCGATCACTGAACGAAGGGAATGTCCTCACAAATATTCTTGAATAAATAGGTAGAAAACTTACATAGACAATTGGTTGAACTTCCGCAAATATCGGCTAAAGAACACTTCATAGATTTTTTTTTTCATTTTGTCTAGACAGAGCAAGAATATTCTCATTCTCCTTCCATTATTAGATTATAATAGCCTCATTTGTTGACAGTGAAGACGGATTCAAAAATAAACGAGAATATATTAAGTAAATTGAAAATAAAAATTAAATTATAAAGTAAAAAAGGGTGGCAACGTTTATTTGATTTCTGATTTCCTTAATAGCAATCAGATTTTATCTTTTTAAAATACAGCAGTAGTCTTTATTTTGTTATGATTTTTGAATTACCAGTAATTTTCCAAAATACTAAATAAAATTTATATAATTACATAAATTATTTTCAATACTTATAGCTAATTCACGGTGTGTCTTACATAAATATAGAATAATGTAATACTAACACTTAAAAATGCCTTAAGTATTCATGGGCAGTTGATCGGCATAATGAAGATCCGATTAATTATAAAAAAAAATAATAATAGTGATTAATAATCAATTGTGCTTATTGATTTAGAGCTATATCGCGTAGAAAAGAAACGATATAAAATAAATATAAGAGGAAAATGCATTAAAACAACGCTTGTAGTGAATCAAAGCAAAATGCTAAAACGAAATTAATAGTCCTTTTTGGGCAAACTAACCTTTGGACTAATAAAAAAAAAGTCTGAAACGTTTCAGATTTTAAATTACGTCCAAAGGGGCGTTTTTTTAGCATTTTGTGTGTTACCTTTATTCATTAAATATCATGTTCTTCGCACTTTAACCATAAAATTCAGTTCAAGAGCAATATCGCAAAATAATTTTAAAATGAGCATATCTTTAGAATTTGCGATACACAGTCACACGCGCTGGAGATAAAAATGTTTTTTCTGTACAACTTTGCCATTGCAGGCTTTGAAATCCTTGAGTTTGTTAATCAAAAATTCGGTAAAGTTTTACAAAATATGAAATCGATAATAAAACAAATTCCAAATTTGGGCTTCCAGATGCCCATATTCGGGGGGAAACGTTCAATATTCAAAATTTGATGGCTGTAGGTACCGTTGTTTTATCACAATGCGAGAAACATACCCGCATTTATGCAGATTCTTTATGATTTAATTTCTTTAAATATAATACAGGACGATAATATTTGGTGACAACAATTTGAAAAGTGAAACAACGCTGTTAGTGAATCAACGCAAAATGCTAAAATAAAATTAATAGTCCTTCTGGGCAAATTGACTCTTTGGACTAATTATTTAATACAATTTAAAAATCAACAATGCTTTTTTTAAATGTAAAGTTTTATTATGCAAGAATAGTAACATAAAAAAGTAAACCGCAAGGAATCCGAGAAAACTCAATCCAAAAGCAGAAAAATGTAAAACTTCTTCTAAAGATATATTATTATATGCTGTAAGGTTCCTCTAAGTTAATTAACCAGTTATTTTATGTTTGGGATCTTTAATATTACATCTCTCTCTTCCGTTTTCCCGACAGAATGCAAATTATTTCGCTAGTAAAGGTTAGAATTTTGGCAGAAGACAGATCGTGTTCTGCCTCTCGAGGCCACATTACTAAGTTGCTAAAGCAGATGAGTTGTAGTCTCCAGGTTTCGCATTATAATTGCCAATAGTTGAATAGTTGAGTTAAGTTCTGAGCCAACTTTGCGTAAACTGATTTATTTGGCCTTAGACTACAAGCGTTTCTGAATTTAAATTCTTTATTTCAACTTAACTTAAGTTATATCGACACAAGTGGTTGGATGAGTTGTAAGCACCAAATATGCCTTCTGTTCTTATTGAGTTTTTAATACAAGTTTCTTTTGCACTCTTTTAAATTTCAGTTATTATTTTAGACTTAGTGATAGTTCACTGCCAATCTATAACGTTTAGTTACATTTTCCTATTATTTTGCAAAGAAGCGAAATTGCAAAGAAGATTTCTAGATTTTATTATACAAACCGCATGTAAAATTTAAAATATTTTAATGTTTGCTTCCAACGCATTGAAAATTTGAATGTGCCCAGCATGGCTCATAGAATCACTGAACTGCGATATTATCTGATCTTGATATCAAGATGCAAGAAGAATTGATGCTATTAAAGGAAGATGTTCTCTCACGAGTCTTATTCAAAACACGTGGATACGGTAAGCTTTGGAATTTAAGAGTCATCCGCTAAAATTATGCCAAAACAAAAGTCGCAGTAGAACAAAAATTAATGACTTTTACCTCTTCTTACTTAGCGGAAATAGGCTTTTAATCAAGTCAATGAACAGACTACGGAAAACAAGAAACAGGTTTAATAATTTCGAATGAAGTGGTTTAAGAATTAAGTTACGAAATTTTATGCCAAATATTTAAAAAATTGCATCCATCCTATTCATTAAAATAGAACTTTTGCGCAATTAGAATCTGGTATTTTGTTTAGAATAATTTCTTCATATTTGGAATATTAAAAACAATTAATCAGTATAAATCTAATACATTTTTTATTTCCTTGTACAAAGCATTATTGCAAAAATTTCGGTTTTCAGAGTTCCACGGAAATATCCATTTTGACCTTTCCCGAATTCATTTTGACTGTATTTTTGCGTGAGGTCTGTACGTACGGACAGAACAAAGGAATCTTTGTTCCAAAAGGGTTTTTCTCGTGATGTCTGTACACACGTATGTACCTCGCATAACTCAAAAATACTTAGCAATACAATGTTGAAAATTTCTATAAAGCGCTGCTATAACAGCTGGTTGTGTATCATTTTTCTTCTTTTTTTTCTTTCCCCCGCAGTCGGTAACGCAAAAGTGTTTCATATATAGAGAGACAAAAAGTAAAAAATTTAGAACCTATTTTACAAAAAGACCACCAAAAAGTTGAAATGCAGTACCAATAAATTTCAAAATATCCTACAAATATACAAAATAAGAATGAAAGAAATGTGAAATTAAATCCTAAAAGTGATAAAAACCTCAAAATATATATCAAAACTAGAAAAATAAATAAAGAAGATTTCAATTAAATCTGATGTAACGTTATCAAGAGGAGGATACATCAGACTCAATATAAATTTCATCTATTATACTGAATACCATTTCAGACATCGATATGTATCTACATCATAACTCAATTTTCTACTAGCTGCAATTTTATATATTCAAGAAATACATCTGAGTCTTGATCAGTCTCTATGTTCTAGAAAATCGATTCAGTTGAGAACATACCATTAAAACTTGTGATTTCAGTAGACTTGCATGCATTAACGGTGTCAACGTTTACTCGTTTTTGCAAGGCTCGTGTCAAACCATGTTCCATTCGAATGTGGTGTAATAGATCACTTTTTTGTTTAGACATTTGCGAACATTGGTTACAATTTCTAAGAGGAGAAGTTTCACGCTGTTTCAAAGCATCATCATCAGTAAATCGTTTTGGACAACTACTACATTTAAAAAAAAATGTTTCTTGAGATTTCATGCGTCTTTTCAAATGCCTCTTACTCGAAAAAACATCCGAACATTCAGTACAACATCTAACGTGTAAAGTTTCATGTTGGTTTAATTTATCAAGTTCACTAAATATTTTTGAGCATGATGTACACTTAAAAGTAATTTTTGTAAGTTTTTATATCCTTTTTACATGAAAAGAACTTGTAATTATTCACTACAAATTCTAAGACCAGAAGCTTCGTGACTTGTCAAACTATCAACTTCACTAAATTTCTTAGGACATGCACTACATCTGAAGACTCTTTCATGAGATTTCAAATATCTCTTCAGATCACTCATTTTCAAGAAACCTCGCAAATATATCACAGAAGTAAAATTTCAGAGATGAGTCATGAACTCTTAAATTTTCACCACCAGTGAATGGCTTGAAACATATGCTGCATTGGAAACATATAAAGCTTAAAAAAATGACGATACGTTTATTTCATCAAGAAGCTTTTCTATTTATATACATTTATCCAAAGAACAAGTTTCTGTTTTATAGTTAAAATATGCTTAAAATTTTCTTTTATTAATAGATATCAAGTTAAGAGCAATATCCATTTACTTACATTTGCTATACATGTTTGTTTTAAAATTAAAATAAAAATTTAAATATATTTCTATTAAAAAATACAAGGAAATGAAAAAAATGGACATAACATCAATCAAACACAGAAATTTATATAAAATAGCTGTACTTATAAGGTATTTCTCCCGCCTTCTTCGCATGCTTTCGTGGTGTAGTTCATTAACGGTGTCAACGTTTCTTCGTTTTTGTAAGGCTAGTGTCAAACCATGTTCCGTTCGAACGTGGTGTAACAGATCACTTTTCCATTTAAACACATGTGAACATTGCGTACAATTTCTAAGGTGAGAAGTTTCATGCTGTTTCAAAGCATCATCATCAATAAACCGTTTACATTTAAAAAAAAATGTTTCATACGCTGGGCGCGTATTCCAGAAGTCCGTGTTTCGAGTCCCGCCGAAAGCGTTGCTCAATTGCCTCTTCTTCAAAAATACCTAATAACTCTACAAGTGGCACCAGAACTGAAAAAGGTGGTGGATGATGATTCTGCACCACCGGGATTTGGCGATTGGGTCCCCTAATTCAGAGTCGTCCGAAAAAGGTCCAGAGTACATAAGGTATTCCTTCCACCTTTTTCGCATGCATTCGTGGTGTAGTTTAAAACAGAAACGTTTTAAGTATAAAACAGAAACTTGTTCTTTGGATAAATGTATATAAATAGAAAAGCTTCTTGGTGAAATAAACGTATCGTTATTTTTTTAAGCTTTTTATGTTTCCAATGCAGTATATGTTTCAAGCCATTCACTGGTGTTGAAAATTTAAGAGTTCATGACGCATCTCTGAAATTTTACTTGTGTGATATATTTGCGAGGTTTCTTGAAAATGAGTGATCTGAAGAGATATTTGAAATCTCATGAAAGAATCTTCAGATGTATTGCATGTCCTACGAAATTTAGTTAAGTTGATAGTTTGACAAGTCTTAGAATCTGGTCTTAGTCTTCTGGTCTTAGAATTTGTAGTGAATAATTACAAGTTCTTTTCATGTAAAAAGGATATAAAAACTTATAAAATTACTTTTAATTGTACATCATGCTCAAAAATATTTAGTGAACTTGATAAATTAAACCAACATGAAACTTTACACGTTAGATGTTGTACTGAACATTCGAATGTTTTTCAAGTAAGAAGAATTTGAAGAGACATATGATATCTCATGAAACATTTTTTAAATGTAGTAGCTGCCCAAAACGATTTACTGATGATAATGCTTTAAAATAGCATGAAACTTCTCCTCTTAGAAATTGTACCCAATGTTTACATGTGTTTAAATGGAAAAGTAATCTGTTACACCACATTCGAACGGAACATGGTTTGACACGAGCCTTGCAAAAACGAAGAAACGTTGACACCGTTAATGCAGCAAGTCTACTAAAATCATAAAATTTAATGGTATGTTCTCAACTGAATCGATTTTCTAGAATACAGAGAATGATCAAGACTTAGATGTACTTCTTGAATACATAAAACTGCAGCTAGTAGAAAAATTGAGTTATGATGTAGATACATATCGATGTCTGAAATGGTACTCAGTAGTTACTTTTAAAATGACTCGTGTGTCTGAAAATGGAGAAATAAGAGCTTTGACGAATTTCATAAACGTGGATCAGTGTGAGTGTTGGAAATATTTGTTTAATGCAAACTAAATATTGTAAGATATGGACCTCTTTATCTCAATAGTTAATTATTCAGCTGTAGTAAAAATTAAACTTTAAATATATATGCAAATAGTACATGTATTGAACGATGATATGACATTGATTAATGTAAATAACTGATGATACGTGTATTAACATAATGAATGCTCACTTTTATGAAGTTCTAAGCATTACTTCAAATATTATTCATAAAATTTTTAAATTATTTTATCTGATATATGTAAATATAACAATTGTTCCAAAAAAAGAAGGAAATAATATATTAGACTCTAATTACAAATATTTCCTGCTTGTCCGGAACTGAGGCATATGTCAAAACTCTAAAAAAAAGATTCCAAATTTTTCATTTAAATTCAAATTTACTAATGTTTACATCTGAAACAAAAATGAAAGTTATAACTCAAAAACAAACTCATGGGATACAGATAACATTGCCACACAAAAAAGCTGATCATGAAAAGTCTTAAAAATTATTTTTCGTTTTCCAGAGTGACGTCATATTTCATGGAGCTCGTAATAATTCTTCGTTACATTCTCCCTACTTGCAGTGAGAAATAAGGAATTGAATATTGCAACATTCGTAGTCATAAATCTAATCTATGGGTTTTTTTGACAGTCCTTCCATGCCTCGTAATACGAGAGACTCCGCCATTTAAAACGGGTATGTTTCTCTGTTGAGGTGCTTTCACTGCAGATTGCCTTTTAGAAGGTGTCTTGAATTGGTGTCGTGGATCACTAAGATTAAGTCTCTCTGCAGATGATAACTTTAAGATCACAATGTTTGACCGATTTTCCTCCTGAAATTTTTAGAGTCCCTAAATACTCTTGGCGGAATCTCTTTCTAAAAGTCTCCCGGACATTCTGAATGTGCCGCTATCTCCGTCCAAAGAAGTTTGAATTGATTTCTTGCTTCATAAAAGGCACTAAATCCTTCTGTAATTCTTTTAAGAACGTGGCTGGAGTTATAGCAGTGAAATCTGAATAAGCTGATACAATTGTTAATGGTCGATCACTGAGTATGGCTTCACAATTACACAAAACAGTGCATAGTTTTTCGTAATCTAAACAAGCTTTTCCAAGGATTTTTCTTAAAGTTTTCTGCATTAATCCAATTAGACGCTCCCACCAATCGGACGCGACTAAATAGCGGGGAGAACATCCTCTACTGGGCAAATAGGCAGAGTTCATTGTTCATGGAATGTGCCTCCAGGCATCCCTTGGAGTAAGTTGTCTTATTTCCATAACTCTGTTATCAATAAACACATCCCATGCTACATTTCTTTGTATCCAGGCCAGTAAAATTGAAGAATCAGTCCAAAATCAAAGGTTTTATACTTTAAATTTTATACTTTATACTCTTTTAAAATGGACGAAGCTAAGCGAACGCAAATACACTCACGTTTGTGAAAATTGCAACACCATGAAGGACTTACGCGAGTGAGCTGAAATTTTCAGGAAATGCAAAGTAGCGCATGATAAGCAAATGATTAGAATTGCAAATCCGTAGCGCATGCGTATGCTGAGCAGCGCCCTCTGAACGGCTGATGGATCCGAATAAATAGACGGCTGTAGCGAGGCGTGTATGGTTATCGGTGGTTATCTGCTAGTGGTAAACGTTAACTCAATCTGTACTTATGCCTCTTCGACGAAAGAGAGCGAGATTTGAACAACTTACAGAGTTTGAACGAGGGAGAATCATCGGCCTTCGTGAAGCTGGATTGTCGTATCGTGCAGTAGCCTCTCGTGTGCAGCGTAACAGCAGCACAGTGATGCGCGTTTGGAAGCAGTGGACGGACGAGTGTCGGACAACTCGGAAATCCGGGAGTGGACCCCGAAATGTGACGTCAGCTCGCGATGATAGACACCTGGTCCGCATGGCGCGGACGGACCGTACAGCTTCCTCTAGACAATTGGCAGCACTGTGGTCAATAGCTACAGGTGTTTCATTGTGTGCTTCATCAATTCGTAGACGTCTGCTGCAGTGTGGACTGCGCGCACGGACTCCTTTATACAGGATCCCCCTAACGCACGACCATCGCCGCCTGCGGCTACAATGGGCCAATCAGCATAGAGACTGGCGTGCTGATTGGCAGCATGTCGTGTTTTCTGACGAATCCCGCTTTAATTTGTGGTACCATGATGGCCGCATTCGTGTCAGACGCTATGCCGGTGAACGCCACCTTCCGGAGTGCATTATCGAACGCCACAGTGGACGAACACCCGGAGTTATGGTCTGGGGCGCCATAGCATATCATAGACGATCTCAATTGCTACGAATTGTGGGCAATCTGAACAGCAACCGGTATATCCGTGAAGTTCTACAGCCCGAAGCTGTTCCCTTCCTTCAAAGCTTGCCAGGCGCTGTATTTCAACAGGACAATGCCCGCCCTCATACTGCTCGGATTGTTAAATCCTTCTTTGCAGCGCAGCAGGTACAGCTTCTTCCTTGGCCTGCGTGTTCCCCGGATATGTCGCCAATTGAACATGTGTGGGATGTCATTGGTCGGCGTCTTGCTCGTGATCCTCGTCCTGTTGCGTCTGCAGACGAACTTTGGGTACGCGTACAAACGATATGGAATGCTCTTCCTCAGTCAGACATTCAAACTTTGTTTGACTCCATGCCACGTCGTGTAGCACAGCACTTATCGGCGCGTGGTGGCCACACAAAATACTGATTCTGATCTCTTGTTCTTGTTTGTTTGCTTTGAACATTTAATCATTTATTTGTACCACTACCACTCAACTGTGTATTAAATTGCATTCAATTATGACGATTCCTTCTTGGTGTTGCAATTTTCACAAACGTGAGTGTAGTAGCGCCCAGGAATTCTAATCGGGCAATAAAAATCCTTTTCTTCGAAGTGGGAGCAACTCCTATTTTAGCTTACAGCAAATTAACTTTCATTGAGTTTCCGTTTTCAGCACGAATGAAAGTTGCAGTTGAATATTCCAATTTACTTGCATCACAAAAGAAATGAAGTGATTTTATTTCAAACTCACAATGCAACCACTTAGGTATTTTCAAACCTTTCAAGTAATTCAAATCATTCATCCACTTATAAAATTCTGACTTGATTACAGAATCAACTTCTTGATCCCAAGACTGTGTAGATTTCTACAGACTCTGAGGCATAAGCTTAAGAAACAAGATAATAGGAGATAATATTCCCAGAGGATCAAATACCTTTTGAGCAGTTCCTAAAATTGTTCTCTTAGTTACCTTATAAGGTTTCTCCTTCAATCTCTTGACTTTCTTCGTGAGCATAAGCTGTGAAACCCTATGTGGAGGACAGTGAGAAAATCTAGGCTATGTCCTTTAGTGTTGAAGAAGTACAAAGTCAGAAGGAGGGTTTAAAAGTGACCCTTTAATTCAAATAATTACAACTCTTCAAATTGAGAGTAAGCCACTACTTGGGCTCAACTAAAATAATATGAAAATAAAGTGTGTTAACAAATTCAATTCCCTAACTTAACTTAAGTAGGACGGCGAGGGAAGCTTAACTCTTAGTGAAATGCAATAATGCGAATTTCACTAGCAAACCCTGGTAATTTGAAATTGCCTATGAAGGCGAACTTGTAGTAGACAGAGGGAATCTTTGCGCGCACAGCCTTACGGCGATAAATCCAAGGCTCTGTCTTTCCCCTCGTTAACTCCTGCCTTTTAAACTGCTAACAGATATATGCGATTTGCATAAATATCTCACTCGCGCTAAATTCGGGCAGCAACTGAAACTTTGAGATATCGATAGGAAAGTTCAAACTAAAAATAATTTGGTTAATTAAAATAATGAATGCTACAAAGTTGCTCCCAGAATTTAGTAGTCTGAAACTAAGTAGCCTAAAATCGGCTTTTAGTGAAGATGCTAAATTCTAAATCTAAATTTTCCTTCCTATTCGCCATCCTTTACAATTGTAAGTTTTAAATTTAGTTTAACTCTCTGTTTGTGTCTTAGATATTTTAACATAGAATATCTTTTTCCGTCTTCACATCAAAAAGATCCATCAGGAATTTGGCTGGATACTATCTGGTTCCTTCCAATCTGGAAGGAAATAAATTTTAATTTCATGTTATAAGTACATTTCACCTGAAAAGTACAACATTCCCTTCCTCTGATGCTTTCCGTAATGACTTTTATTCGCGCTTTAGGTATTCGCGTTTTTTAATTTCTATTAGCGCTTTTCGCCAAACGCATTCATTTTACACTCATTCATTTTTAAAACTTCCCCCTTGTTCTCTGGCCAAATGTGGTGTTTGTGAAAAACACGCAGTTTTACTTTGTCAAGTGTTCACAACTACCACCTGACTTCAATTCTATTGGGGTTAATTCTTCGACTTTCAAGACCTCAGACTTCCCCTAAAACAAATCTGAAATGCCCTGAGGTTCTAACATGAAATGAACTTTAAACTTTTGTGTGAAACCAGAGAACACTACGTACAACATTCAAACATTTCAATTGCATTTCATACATATAATTCATTCTTTCAATCTTCAATTCAAATTTTCTTTAAATGCTCATTGCGTTAAATAACACTTATATATTCACTTTCTAATTTAGCGCGCTTTACGCTTTTACATTACATTTTAATTTTAACTTGCGTATCCTTTACGCTTTTCCAAAATATTCGATATAAACAAAACCAGTGCTTAAGGCTTACAACAAATCATGCATTACATAGAAAACAGTTTTACATTAAATGCATTCATTATTTATACATAGAAAAATATAATACAACAGTTTTGCTATACAACTTACGTACTAGTTGCTTTTAATTAACACAATTCAATTTCCTATTTACAGAGAGTCTTTTGACTAAAATCGATGAATCCCATGTTCTGGATTACAAAGAACATTTCACGAAGTCTCACAGTTTTTCAACTGAACTCTCGAATTTCTTCCGCTGCATAATTAAGTTGTTCCTTCAAGCGTGTCCTTTACGCTTTCGGCAACCGGCTTTTGACTCGGGTAACTTCCCTTTTAAATCTGCAACTTGCACTTAAATCAGAAACATAACTGTGTGAATTTTAAAAGAAAATAAAGAATCTACTTATCTTTCTGCCAGTCTTTTAGGCGTTTTTTTGTCCATTCCTGAAAGGTTGGATATACTGTGGCTTGGGCTATTCTTTGCTTGTTACTCCTAGATTGAAACTCTGGGGCTGCCTTTCGTTTGGTCGATCTTCTTTCCTCCAGAAACACCTTGTTGGGACGAATGGTGGGTGGCGCTTTCCGTTTGTGCTGAAGTCTTTGCTCCCTCTCCAGACTGGCTCGTTCCTTCTCCTGCACTCGTAGGCTCCTTCGTTGTGGGTTGGCACCTTCGGCGGCTCGCTTCTCGCCGTTCTGTTCCCTCCGTAGTGGTGGAGCTTTCATAGTGTTTTCATTTGGACGTTCCTTCCTTAGACGCTTTGGTTGCTGAGACTGTTGCTTAGCGTTTGTCCTTTTTTCTTTTTGGGGTGGTCTTTTCTTCGGCTGCGGCTTCCTCTCTTCTGGTAACCTCCTTTTCAAACTGGGTTCTCTTGTTTTTGAGGGACCTGGTTGGGGCTCTTGAATCTTAGAAAAATTCTGTGAGGCTGGACCCTGCAACATGTCTTTCAAAATATTATTATTAGCTCTTCGATAATAATGTTTAATTTGATCGAAATTTGCCACAGTCTCTTCGCCCTTCTCATTCTTTAAATATGCACGGCATTCAACTATTCTTGTAATTTCAAAAGGACCATGCCATCTTGGGCAAAATTTTGCGACCTTATCTTTTGCTGCGCATGAAAGTGCGTGGGATTGTTTCAACACCTCCTCCCCCACTTTATATTCTACGGTTCTTCTTTTTGAATCGTAGTAAATCTTTTGTTTCTTTTGCGCTTCCCGGGAGCACTTTTCTGCCTCCTTCAACATTTTTTCTATTTCACCCATTTGAAATTCCGGCGCTCTATCTTTCACATAAAATAATTTATCTAAGGGGGTCATTATCTTCCTGCCCAAAAACAATTCGGCGGGGGATTTCTTCGTTGTCTCGTGCTTAGCCGTTCTGAGGGCGAATGCAAATTCTTCGACGCAGTCATCCCAGTTAGAATGGTGCTTTTGCACATAATTTCTAATCAATTTTACAATATTCTTATTTACCCGTTCCGCTATATTTGATTGTGGGCGGTAGGGTACCATTTTCATATGCTTAATGCCCAACTTGTCACACATCATTTTAAATGTACTGCTTACAAACTGGGGACCATTATCGCTAATCACCCTCGCTGGACATCCATATCTTAAAATATATTTGTTCAAAAACGAATCTGCAACGACTTTTGCTGAAGCCCGCTTAAGTGGTATCAACTCAACCCATTTACTGAAATGATCCACAATGACTAATAAAAATCGTGCCTTATTTACATGACTCCTGGGGTAGGGGCCTAAGAGGTCAATACCAATTATTTCATTGGGGAACCTAGACTCAATACTAGTTAATAACCCGGCCGGGCGGAAATTTACGTCATTATTTATCTGACACGTGTGACAAGTCTGGCAGTAATTTTTAACTATCTTTTGTAATTGCGGAAAATATACCGCCTCGCGTACGCGTTGTATTGTTTTTCTAATTCCAAAATGGCCCGAGACAGGCGAATCGTGGAGCTCTTGCAAGATACTTAAAATTAATTTGGCCGGGATGACTGGTCTGTATTCACTATTTTGATTCGTAACTTTAGTATAAAATAAGAGACCATCAATGATTTCATAGTTCTGTGCTCTGCTTCGTATTGCATTAATGTCTATATGCTGGAAGTTATCTGGGTCTTTTAAATAATTATAAATATTTCCGAATTCGGGATCCCTAGCAATTTCTTCTATTACAGTCTCTCGAGAGTCAATGACCTTTGCCTGAAGCATCGCTATTTTTACTTTCTCGCCGTTCTCGTCTAACTTTATTCTAGATAATGCGTCGGCCACTACATTGTCTTTTCCCGGTGTGTGTTTGATAATGAGATTAAATTCTTGCAACTTTAGGGTCCACCGAATTAAGCGTGGCGAAAGATTCTTTCCTGAAAATAATCTGGTAACTGCCGCGTGATCTGAATATACTGTTACGGGAGAACTCCCAAAATATACACAAAATTTTTGAACAGCTGCGAGAACTGCTAAAGTTTCATGCTCCGTTGCCGAATAATTTCTTTGCGTATCATTCAATGTACGACTAAAAAAGGCAATCGCTTTTCTATTCTGTGTTAACACGGCTCCGATTGCGTAATTTGATGCGTCTACATAAATTTCTAGACCCTTGTCTTTCTCCGGGAACTTTAGAGCTGGTGCATTAACTAAGGATTCTTTTAACTTCTCAAACGCGGCGTTTGCTTCTGAAGACCACGCAAAACGAACTCTTTTTCTTCTCAACTTTAACAATGGTTCAGCAATTTCTGCGAAATTTTTAATAAAAATTCTATAATATGAGCACATACCCAAGAAAGTCGCTAACTTTTTGGCTGTATTCGGAATTGGGTAATTTTTCACTGCTATAACTTTAGATTTATCTGTTTCGATCCCCCTTTGAGAAATTTTGTACCCTAAATATTTGAGTTCTTTTGCCGCGAATTTACATTTCTTAATGTTCACTTTAAGTCCTGCATCTTTCAAAAGAGTAAAGACTTCTCGAAGGTCTTTAATATGTTCTTCCAGCGATTCTGAAGTAACAATTATATCGTCAAGATAAATAAATGTACTTTTTCCTATTACCGGCCTTAAAATTTTGTCCATGCACCTCTGAAACGTGGCCGGGGCTCCCGACAATCCAAAAGGCATACGCAAAAAGCCATATGTACCGTATTTTGTTATGAATGCTGTTTTGTGAACATCTTCCGGCTTTATGCTTATCTGAAAATATCCGGATGTCAAATCTAGGGTGGTTATGTATTTTGTCGATTTAATACTTCTTAGAATTTCATCAATTACCGGAAGTGGGTAAGTTGGAAATTTTGTTATACTATTAAGCTTTCTGTAGTCAATAGCGAACCTGTACCTTAATGGATCAGTTAACGGCAAATCATTATTTTTCTTACATAAAACAACCGGACTCGCATATGCACTAGAAATAGGAGTTATTATTTTGTTTCTTAACATTTCATCAATATGGTATTTTATTATTTCCTCCTTAACTTTGTCGTACTTGTAAGGACGCTGACGTATAGGTTCATCCGTAGTTAATTTAATTTCGTGTGCTACGATCTGGGTGAATCCTGGAATATCATCAAATAAATCAGCGAAATTACTTACCAACTCCCGAAACTTGTCCTGTTCTTCGGGCGTTAGATGGCTTAAATCCACTTCAGGGGGAGGTGTTGATTTCTTTTTAACTGGGTCCATGGTTACTTGCAAGGTGGAGTTTTCAAAATCGATTTTCGCATCCACAGCTGCAAAGAAATCTGTTCCTAAAATAACCGATGCTTGGAGGTTCTTCACTACAAGAAACATAATTTTTTTTTGTTCTTCGCCGATTTTGATGTACAGCTCGATTTTTCCCATGCATTGACACGTTTTTCCTTGGGCTGCTACCACCTTCATTCCTTCCACGCTATGCAGACGATATCTACGAAAGTGCTTCTTAAAAAATTCTTCTGCCAAACAGCTTCCTTGAGCGCCGGTATCCAACAGAGCTGTAGCGGGTACGTTGTTAATTAGTAACTGCAGTCTCGGTAATTCAATGTTTCTCACCATGACCGTATTTAGCTGTACTTCAGAGGGATTTTTCTTCTCCTCGGAACATTGCACCCCCTTCCCCGCAATATTCCTTAGTAGTTTAAATGCTTTGCGGGTGTTTTCTTCTGTTGCTGGCTTCTGCCTGGGGAGAATGATTTTCTTCCGTAGTTGGAATTATTTTGTTGGCGCTGTACTTGGCGCGGTTGACCGCTCGCATTTTGACTGGTACCAGTAGTTCTCGGCCATCGTCTGTTTCTTCCTTCGGCATTCTGGTTCCCCTGCAGCCGCTGTTCATACGATTGTCTCCGTTGATTTTCGGCCGCTCGCCGGCTCTCGAATTGTACGGCGAGTTCAAACAGCTTGTCCAGCGTCACGGGATTTCTTAGCTCCATGAAATCTTGTATCGATGGTAACAATCTGGGCAGGATTATCTGGATAATCTCCGGGTCCGGCCTCGTGCCATACAATAATTTAAAGACTTGTATTTTTCTCAAAATAAATTCCGATAGTTCGTCCACCCGCTGTTGATACTTGCTAAACAACTCAGCTTCGAGTTTCGCACGGTCTTTAACCACAGGAAACGCTCTCAAAATTGCTAGTTTAAAATTCTCGTACGTGTAAGTCGGCGTTCCTGGTTCTCCCAGCAGACATTTTCCGATGCACTTATACCAGGTCGCTGCTTGGCCCCTCAATGCTCCTGTCGCTAATATGACCTTCTGATGTTCCGGAACTGGATACAGCAAAAAATGCGCTTCTAACTTTTCCAGGAATGTGTTCACAGGTCCTCTGGCATCAAAAACTACTGCCGGCTTCATGGCTGCTCTGATGGTTTCCACTATGAATCCAAATCCATCAGGCATTGCAGCTGGATTTTGGGATGTACTTGGCATATTCCAACTTCCTTCCATCATTTTAGCTGTTCGGGCGCCAGTATAAGGTTTCTCCTTCAATCTCTTGACTTTCTTCGTTAGCATAAGCTGTGAAACCCTATGTGGAGGACAGTGAGCAAATCTAGGCTATGTCCTTTAGTGTTGAAGAACTACAAAGTCATAAGGAGGGTTTAAAAGTGACCCTTTAATTCAAATAATTACAACTCTTCAAATTGAGAGTAAGCTACTACTTGGGCTCAATTAAAATAATATGAAAATAAAGTGTGTTAACAAATTCAATTCCCTAACTTAGCTTAAGTAGGACGGCGAGGGAAGCTTAATTCTTAGTGAAATGCAATAATGCGAATTTCACTAGCAAACACTGGTAATTGCAAATTGCCTATGAAGGCGAACTTTCAGTAGACAGAGGAAATCTTTGCACGCACAGCCTTACGGCGATAAATCCAAGGCTCTGTCTTTCCCCTCGTTAACTCCTGCCTTTTAAACTGCTAACAGATATATGCGATTTGCATAAATATCTCGCTCGCGCTAAATTCGGGCAGCAACTGAAACTTTGAGATATCGATAGGAAAGTTCAAACTAAAAATAATTTGGTTAATTAAAATAATGAATGCTACAACCTTTTCGGGCAATTCATTAATAACATTAATAATATTCGAGCTTAGTGTATCGCTATTCCGTTCCCATTGCATTCCTAACACATTAGTAGTGTTTAAAGAACTCTCTGATGTATCAGTGTATTCCCATCCACGTAATTGGAATTTCCTTTCAGCTAAAGTGTCTGTATCCATCTGTATGAAGTAATGTAATTCTTGATCATTTTTGACGCTGCTTATATAGTTATCGACATAAAAACTGTTCTTCAGCTTTTCAACCATTTCTGCTGAATATTTTAATTTTCCTTCGAGAGCATCTTTCAAAATGAAATCTAAATGATATTGAATAACAGAACCGGGTAAAAAAGGACTACTGGAGATGGCAAACACAACTCTAGAGTGTCTGTGATATATAAGTTGGCCATCGGCTTGATACCATAAGAATCTCAAAACATCCTTATCTTTATGGCTGATTTACAAAAACGTTTTTCGTATGTCGGATGTAACTCCTATCCTGTTCGTTCAGAATCGATGAAGAACTGAAGGAATGAGTTCAGTAAGATTCAACCCCTTTTCAAGGCAGTCACTGAAAGACACAGTGTTCCTTTCTGTTTTGCTGAAGCGTCAAATACTGGTCTAATCTTTGTTGTACTGTTTTCTTTGACTACATGGCCGTGAGGAGTGTAATGGCAAGGTAACTCAATTTTATTTTTCGGTACAAATTCTATTATTCCTTCTCGTTCCCACTCACAGAAAACTTCCCCATATTCTGCATTAAGATTATTAGCTTTCACTCGTTTAACAGTCGAATCTAATATTTTAACAGCCAAATTAAAATTTTCTGACAAGGGCTGGTAATCACTAAGCCACGGTAAGCACACTTGAAAACGATCTTCTTCATTTATTTTAACTGTAGATAAGAAATGTTTCTTTGCTCCTTTTTGAAGTTCTAATTTATTTTTCTTGTCTAAAGGGTCTAAAATTTCCAGCGTGTCAAGATCGGATACCAATGTCTCTTTATTGAGCATTGATGTGACAAGATGGTCTTAATAGCTGCAAGACCTGAGGGAAGAAGGTCTAAAGCCCACGCTCATCAATGTTCCATACATATCAGCTCCAATTAATATTTCTATCGGTTCATCACTTTGATCATTCAGATAAATATTATTTTCCGTAAGTTCGTTTATCAAGTCACCTCGTCCTGCTGGTGGTATAGTACCACAAATTACCTCTTGTCCAAGAGCCTTAAAACTGCATAAATAATTATCATTTGTTTTTGATAAAAACATCATGATGTATGATTTCAGTGGTTATCCCTCCAAATAACGAATGCCCTAATTTTGCTTTGCATGTGCTCGGAAATTGCATTTTAATAGCGGTATTCTTCAAAACATAAGACCTATGCGACACTGAGTCAATGATAGCTCTTGCTTGCCGTTTTTTATTCTTTCCCCTCAAAGTAACCATCAAAGTTTGTAATAAGACGTTAGGAGTTTTCGAAAAATTTGCAAGTGTCTCGTCATGCTTTGGTATCTGTTTATCATCTTCTCTTATATTGCTATTGACGCTACTTTCGTGTTTGGACTCGGAGTTGATATTTTTGTACAAGAGTACGTGGTGCTTTTTTTCCACAAACTACACACGAAACTTTTTTCCGATACTTAGCTATTCCATATCCCCTATCCAAACACAAGAAACAGCTGCGACTGTTTTGTAGTACGCCTAATCTTTCTTCGAGTGACATCTTTCTGGCTTCGCAACAATCACTGGATTCATGATCTCCAGAACAAAATATGCACAAATTTTGATTTTCTTTTTTCGTCTATATTAAGATGGAGACTGACTTTTAAAACCAGAACGTTTGGTGTTCCACTGTCTTGAAGCTTGATCTTTGATGAAACATTTGCTAGCTATGGATACGCGTTCTTTATCCTCAATTTGATAGAATAAAAGCGAAAGTAACATCTAAATCCAAGTGCTGTGTCGATTCCTTTTCTCTTTTATTATCATTTTCCCTTTTTGCTTCTCTCTCTCTGTGGTCACGATTAACTGATCTAAATCTTTGCCACGCACGAAGAGTGCAACGCATAAGGAGAGAGTAATGACGATTCTACAGGTGGGTATAACACAGCTGCATATTTATCTCTGGAAACACCAAGAACCTCTAAGGCACGAAGTTTTGATTCTAAATTATCATACAATTTTCTCAAACAAAATTTGTTATTCGAATTCTTTTGAAGCACTAAAGAGAGGAAGATCCCTCACATAAATTCCGTAAGAATGTCTTCCCAAAACGTAACTGAAGTTGTTGCAAAGGTTTATTATAACTATCACCCTCAGGGGGAGAACTTTTCATTAACCCTTCGGCAGGTGATCTTCTTTCCATAGATTGTGTTTGTTCAAATTAATGTAAATATCCAAATTACAATCATCGTCTATCTTATTAAATTGTCCCCAAAAGCCTAACCAATTCTTTACATTACCGTCAAAAGTCGACAATTTAAGTTTTGGGTAACGTAGAATTGTATTCAGAGAAAGAATCATATCAGCAGCATTAAAACTGCTGACCTTCTCAATCAATAGAACAATGTTCACTTACAGTTATTCAATTCTGTCACAGGAAGCCCCTTGTTCCAAAAAAAAGAAGGAAATAATACATTAGACTCTAATTACAAATATTTCCTGCATGCCCGGAACTGAGACATATGTCAAAACTCTAAAAAAACGATTCCAAATCTTTCATTTAAATTCAAATTTGCTAATGTTTACATCTGAAACCAAAACGAAAGCTACAACTCAAAAACAAACTCATGGAATACAGATAAATTGGGGTAAAATATCTGTGTCTTCTTCGATTCAATCGGTAATGTGTGTATGTTGTTAAAGGTATGTATATTCATAAGAGTTAAACTGTGTCACGTTTTTGACAATCTTTCGTTCATAAGAAAATATATGAGAATCATTGAAATTAGTAAACTAATGAAAGCCAACGTTATGGAAGAAAAATATAGAAGCATTTTACATTTCCAAAAGTATATCAAAGTTCCTTTTCTTGAAAACAGCAGATGGACTGCGATTTTTATTTCTATTTTGTTAAAAGCGAAACTCGTAAAATAAAAATTTTCTATTAGTATATGGTCAAATAAATGAATAGAAAATCCATATCATGAATGGAATTCATGTCTTAACATTGGATTAAAAAGAAATATTCTGAATATAAGTGTTTATGGATATTTAGCACAAAATATGTTTATTTGCGTTATAAATTTAACTAAAAAGATTCTTATAACAGTATGTCGCCTTTAAATTGAGTAAGAATGTCAAGTGTATTTTTTGATGGTATTGATATACTTGCAAAAGAAGTTCTAAAAACCTGAAATATCGAAAGATTTTACAAATAAGCACCATATGATAAGGGTCTCTTTTGTATCTTTAAATCAGTTATAGACTAAGGAGTGTTTAGAATAGAAGAAGGTAATGCTTGTGAAAAATATACTAGTTCTATTTAGTAAATGACTAATAATTAAATATTTGCTTTTTTGTCAATTAAGGAAAATTGTATTATTATCAAATATAATGTAAGCGAAAGACTTTGACGTTGGATAGTGAATTACGTTGGTATTTTATGAAATTTGAATAAACAAGTTAAGGTTAAAAGTTAAGGTTAAGGAATTAAAAGAAAAAACAATTCAAAAAAAGCATGTTAGAATTTAAAGTAAGATGTTAAAATTAAAAAAGATGCAGCAGAGTAAAACCATAGACACTGGTGATTCACATTTGAAAAATGGTAATTTGGGTACGATACTGAAAAGGTTGGTTTTAAGAATTTCTTTATGCACGTGATGCAAAAAAATTGCTAGTTTCCCATGAGTGTGGACACAGGCGCAATTAGTGCAGAAAAAGGTAAAATTAGTGTCAGTGGATCTAAAATATGAAAAAATAATGATACACGTGGTGTAAATTAGTCTGAAATACTGAAATATGACGCAGACTAAATATCAGAAGATGTAAAATATATTTTGGTATGCGCGGATGAAACAGTGAATGTTCGGTTTAATATAGCGTCCTCTTGTGAGTGGAATTGAATTTAGTTTAGTTAGTAGTTGAAGAATGTAGGCAACGGACCTATGGTGCGTTCGCTCCTTCCCCTTTGTCTGTGGTAATAGATCACCTAACTTGTAACTTTGTACATTATGTAAATAATTAAATATTGTGTGGCTTAACTTATTTAATTTCGAACCAGCGCCATTATCTCTCGTATTTCATCGCTTGTACTTATAATAATAAGTGGTATGTTCGGGGAGTTTGTTTTGTTTTTGTTATCTAAGTTGCATTAGTATAAAATGGTCAGTATTGTTGCTTTAAATCGAAAGAAGGGCTCAATAATAGCCCAGTTAACCAGATTGGAGACTGTCATAGCCTATAGTTCCAGCACATGGACTAAAATCAAAATAGATGCCAAGCTCAAGGCCTTGGAAAAGATGTCAGTTGCAGTGGATACACTCCGATCAGAGTATCATATTGCTGTGCCTGAAAAGGATGATACTTCTGAAGCAGATGAGGAATTATTAGATCTAAATGCAAGAATCAACGATCTAGATTTAAGTTTCAATCAAATGTTAATTGATAATGTTGCTAGTTTTAATAAAGTTGTTATCACAAAGAGTAGTTGCAAAACAATACCTCGAATACTCAATTAACAGATGAGCAAAAGCTGCATCATCTGCATGCCGGCCTTAAGAGAGTCATTATTCAGGCCTTTGGAAAATCGCTTTGAAAACAAGAGAATTCTTGTTAATATTCGCATTAAAGCTATCTTAGAATTCGAAAACATTACTTATGAATCATTGAAAGAATTAAGGCGTCTAGTAGATGATGTGAATAAAAACATCAGAGCTTTAAGTAATCTGGGTTTCGAACGAAACAAATTCTCTGATATTTTAATTGCTACTGTCATTTTAGAAAAAATAGACAAGAAACTTGAAAGCTATTCGAATTATCTGTAAACGCTTCAGATGTTCCTAATTTCGATTACTTGATGACATTCTCAGAAAAAAGAAGTCCAACTTTGCAAAGTATTAAAAAAAAATACCACAGTAAAATTAAAAAAAAATGAATGAAATAAAAACAAAAAAACCTTCTCGTTCATTCAAATAATTCGGATAGAAATTGTGTAATATGTAATTCGCCTCATTCTCTTTTTAAATGTAGTAAATTCCTTGAATGAATTTTGTTGAAAGATTTACGCTAGTAAAACGAAATAACTTATGCCTGAAATGTTTGGGAATAAAGCACGTTTCTTCACGGTGTAGATCAAACTACTTTTGCAATATTTGTCATTCAAAACATCACACATTGCTTCAGATGAGTCATCGATTTCAGATTCTATTTCAAATAAACATCCGCAGACGACAGAGCAGAAGACAGCTGGAGGGAAGACTACTCCTCTGGCGCCTAATCCTTTCTAATTGTTTATTAGCTACGAATCTATGTTTGCTATCGGCGATTGTTATGATAAAACTTCTAAAGGGATATTCATCAAAGGAAAGCACTCCTTGACAGCTGCTCACAGATTTACTGCGTATCGATTCATTTTGCGAAAGAATTAGGGATTAAAAAAGCAAAGATTTTCGCTTCGATTTCAGGCCTAAATGGAACTGATATTACTTTAAATTATAAATTGAGGACTTCAACTGCCAATTAGTAAAAAACTTTTTGGTAGGGAACTTGATTTTTTTATTGTTCCAAAAATCACAGAAATGACTCCCCTTACTCCCATACATATAGAAAATACTGACATCCCCAGGGATACTTCCTTAGCTGATTACAGATTTAACACACCTGAGAAAGTCGATTTATTGCTGATTGCAGAATGTTTCTTTGACTTATCGAGTCAAGTAGCAACGAGTCAAAGGACTTATTGTTCCAGGAAACGGTTTTTGGATTCGTTAATGAGAGTTAATTGTGTTGTAAATAATTCACCACGTGAATCACAGTACTGTGGTCTACTTACACAAAATGAAAAAAAATTGAAGCAACATTTCAAAAATTCTAGGAGGTAGAAAATATTAATTTTCCAAATTCGGCACTTAGTACTGAAGAGAAATATTGCCAAAAACATTTTAATGAGACTCATTATCGAACCTCTGAAGGTCAATACATCATATGCATGCCCATGAAGGACTCTGAATTGTTGAGCGAATCTAGAAATTTATCAAATAAAAGACTTGATCAAGTTTGGCAGCGACTGGGTCGGGACTCGAATTTACAACGATTGTACTCAGAATTCATGCAAGAATACAAGAATTTAAAGCATATGGAACTAGTTGGGCGATCTGAATCCATAAATGATTCCTACTATTTGTCTCCCCATGTGGTTTGCAGATCAGACAAAAATAGTACACGTTTAAGAGTTGTTTTTAATGCCTCCACTGCTACGACATCGAGATTGTCATTAAACGAGATTTTGCTCTATCTAGCAACTCGAGCTCTTAAACAATTAGCTATAGATGAAAGCTAAAACTTACCTCTAGCATCGTCCGTCACTCTTACTGACTTCTATGTCAACGACCATTCGAAAAAGCTAGAATTCAACAGTGCCAGTTAATAGATTTTTTTAAATTAGGTAAAATGGAATTGCATAAATGGCGTGCAAATCATCCAGATCTGCTTGTGTCTGAAAATAAGCTCACCGCTCATTCAGAACACACTTGGAAAGAACAACAAGAATCTTCGTCGGTAAAAACTTACGGTGTTCTATGTAATCCTCAGATTGACTGCTTTTTACAATGACTATTCCTCACTCTAACAGTTATATTAAATGAGATGTTCTGCCACTAATTTCGAAGATGTTTTACACAGTTTAATTGGGCCAGTGGTCACAAAGGCCAAACTATTCATGCGAAGGCTCTGCCTCGCTAAACTCAATTGGCATGACGCATTGCCAGATTCTATGGCCAAGGAGTGGATTTATTTCGTATCCACGCTCCCAGAACTAAGTAATCTTAAGATTCCTAGATTTGTGTTCCAGGAAGATCACATAATGCTCCATGTATTTCCAGATGCAGCGTCTTCGGCATACGAAGCTGCAATCTATGTTCAAGCTTTACCGGTTTCCGAGTTGCCAACCGCTCGACTTGGATCCGAGTTGCCAACCGCAAGGCACGAGTTGCACCGATAAAAACCTTATCAGTTCCTAGATTGGAACTGTCAGGTTGCCCGCGTTATCCAAATTGATGGATAAGGTGATATCTTCGTTGAATGTTAAAATAGAAAATGTAATTCTTTGGTCTGATTCCACGATTTCTCTTGCTTGGATTAGGCAATCACCACACTTACTAAACACTTTCGTGAGCAAGAGAGTTGCTTTAATACAAGAGCTTACGGTGTCATACCAATGGAAATATGTGCCATATGAATGTAACCCAGCTGATGTCATATTGCATGGACTGGATGCCCACGACATTCTTACATATCTGGTGGAATAGACCAGACCTTCTCCGTGAGGACATGTATTATTCTGAGCAGCCTATTGAACTTAACATTGATAATGACTATGTCAAGGAACTAAAATGTTTGCCAGACTCTAATTTTGCAATATTAGAAAATAATTCTAGTTTAGCCTCTCTCTTAAATCGGACAAATTATTCAAAATTTGTAGTTTTAATTTTAGCTTCTTCAGAATCATTAGGAAAAAGAAAAGGGTTTCATGGCCTATATCCTTAGACGAAAGGGCCGAGCTAACATTGATTAGGGAAGTGCAGAAAGGTGAGTTTTATTCTGATAATCAGGTACCTCGTAGGAGCAAGCTTAGGTCGTTAAATCAATTCATGGATAATGATGGACCTTGTCGGTAGCAGACTTGCGCAATCTCGGGTAGGTTATAATTATAAATATCTAATCATTTTGCCAGTTAGACACAGATTGACTTATTTGATCATGTACTATTATCATCTGAAATATTTGCATCTTCGACCAAAAGCCCTATTGAGGTCTGTTAGACAAAAGTGTGGACCATCAGCGGCAGGAATCTTGCTCGAAAAATAGTACATGAGTGCGTACTGTGTTTCAAACACAGACCTGTACCAATATATCAGATAATAGGTGATAAAACAGTTGAATCAACCTTTAACAAGTGTGGGCTCGATTTTTGTGATCCGTTTCTTAGAAAGGCAAAAAATTCAAAGAAAAGGAGTTTTTCAAAAAAATGTATGTTACAGTATTTGTGTGCTTTGCTACACGAGCAATTCACTTCGAAATTGTCTCGATGCTACTCTAAAGAGATTTTTCGCGAGGAGAGGTTATTTAGCGGTAACGCTACAAACTTCCGTGGAGCTCGGAATGAATTAAACACGCTGTTTAAATTAGCCAAGGTACCGGAAGAAGGTACTGACTATTTGTTGTCTGAGGAGATTAAGGGGAAATTTATACCTTCTAGGGCACCGCATTTTGGTAGGCTTTGGAAGGCGGGAGTTAAATCCTTCAAAACTCATCTTAAAATAAGGTTGGGAATGCAAAATTAACTACTGAAGAATTTTTAACTTTAGTAACCCAAATAGAGGGAATATTTATCTTCTCTCCTTTAGGTGCAAGGTATTTTAATGCTTTAACCCCTGGACACTTTTTAATTGGTCATTCTAGTATAACAGCCCTTGTAGAACCACAAATTAACAATAAGTCTGTCAACAGATTGTCCAGTTGAAAGAGTCATCAAAATGAGTCAAAATATTTCGAAAAGGTGGCAACGGGATTATTTATTGCAACTTCATGAGCGAACGAAATGGCAATTTAAAAAAGATAACGCTATATCTGGAACTATGGTGCTTGTCACGGAAGACAGCTTGCCTATCTGCCACTGGGTTTTAGGCTGAGTTGAAGAAGTCATACCCGAATTGGATAAAAGAGTTAAAGTAATTAGTGTACGCACTGCAAAGGGTCCTTTTAAAAGGCCTATCACAAAATTAAGTATTTTATCCATAGCAGACAATAATCAATATAAAATTTCTATTATGAATGGACACTATATTTTTAGTGAAAGTGTAATATTTTTTTATGTGTGACATTTTTATTTTTAATTATATACTACTGAATTTAATTGTAATTGAAATAATTTGTGTTAAATTGCATTTCATTGTGTATTTCATATGTACGTGCAAACTTGAATTTCATTGTAAATTTTTATAGCATTATTGAAACTTGTTTCAATGGTGGCCGAAATGTTCTGTTTAATATAGCGCCCTCTTGTGAGTGGAACCGAATTTACTTGATTCAGTAGTTGAAGAATGTACGCAGCGGATCTATGGTGCGTTCGCTCGTTCTACTTTGTCTGTGCTAATAGAGCACTTAACTTGAAACTGTGTACATTAGGTAAATAATTAAATATTCTGTGACCTAACTTAGTTTTATTTCGAATCAGCGCTATTATCTCTCGTATTTCATCTCTTGTTTTATAACAAACAGTGAACACATAGTTGTAACGTTAGAAATGAAAATTAGGAATACATTTATACGTAATCAGGATTTAAAACAAAACAAGATCTTAGAAACTTTTGAAAACGTAAAAATATAGGAGAAATTAATACTTACATTTATATTAAAATGTTGAATTCTAAGTTGATTTCTAATGATTTTAATTAAGTTGTGAATGGAAATTTCTGAGTAAAGCGAAGTCAGATCAGATCATATAGATGTTCGATTATGATCGCAGAATATAACAAGTACATATTAAAAATTGTAAGGAAATGTCTGAATGAGCAATAAATTAAAACAATTCATATTGTTAAAAATTGTTAAAGTCTAAAGAATAATAAAGTTGTAGATGACAAATTAAAAACAATACAATACGTAAGTTAAACTATGAAATATAAACTAAAGAGAGAAGTCATAAACGCAAAAAAAGTAATTAATAGTTATACACTTAAATTGAAAAACATATTGGACAGTGTAAGGAAAAGATTATTAAACATGTGAAAGAAATTAGAAATTCTGTATAAAATTACGTAAAAGAACTAAAATTACGAAAAATAAACGTAAAAACATAAAATTTAAAACAAATAAGTTAAAATGAATGCGTGTATAGAAAACTAGAAAGGTTAAAAAAAGATGTTTAAAATTAAACGATATAATAAACAGTAGTTATGTAAATGAAGTTAATATTCAGAATATGTTGAAAACTATAACGTTAAAAAGAAGTGCGAAACTGCATCTAAAATTAAGTAAAGTAACAAATAAACAACTTATATGGGAAGTTAGTACAACATAACATGAAGGTTAAAATTCAGACTGTATTGAAAATTATGAAAAAAAATAATCTGGAAAATTTAAATGAAAATATTACAAATTAGAAACGTAACGTATTAAAAACTATTACAGAGAACAAATATGCTGCTATAAATATGAAATGTAAGAATAAATTAAAATTTAAGGTTTCACGGAAAACTATAAATGATTAAAGTATCAGAATAAAATTAAGTAAAATTATAAAAAATAAAAAAAATTATCATACAGTTCCATTTTCATGACATAATGAATTGTCATTAAAGAGAAATCATTTTTAATTTTTTCCCCCTTATATTGTTTTCAGAGACGCTCACTGAATGGTTTTAACGACAGAGTTTAAAAACTTTCTAAAATACACAATTCGTTTTTTTGTCTCTAGATGGCAGCATGAGCATATATCCAAATTTAAGACGTAGAAAATTTTCACTTGATCCGTTACCAATTTTGAAAAACTAAATTTAAATGAAAACTGTTAGCAGAAGGAGGTTTACAACTCAATAAGCAGCCTAAAACAACTCAACTATAGTCGTTACGTCTTTGACCATGTCTTCTGGTGTGATGTCATCGATGACGTTGCACCTGTGACGTCACTGACCACGCCCTCAGCTCCTCTTCCACAGAACTGCCATTTTATAGCTACTGTTCTGGAAGATCTTGCGGAAAACATATAAGCAAGCATTGCCACCTCGTTTATATCAGTAGGTTTATAATCTAAGTTTAATGAACTTAAACTCCTTTCTTCATATAAATTATTTCATACAGTATAGTTAGTGTTACATTACTCCTTGTTTGTTGTATTCAATAAATAGTTTTGTGACTTTTTGTTCTCGTATCTTTGCTAAGGGACCGATTTTTGGACAGTAATAAACACAAAAGTGCACATAAAGAAATCAACCAGCGGCACGACTGTGAAGAAACGAAAATATCGTATATATCAGGGATGGCAAACTTCCAGACGACGGGAGCCGCGTGATAGGTTTTATAAACGTTCGAGAGGCGCAAGTCCAAATTTATATCGTTTCAAAAATAATGAGACAGGTTTTGAATATAAAGAAACGTTTGTAGTAAATTAATGGATATGTGATTAATATGATTACATATAAATGTGAATGAATACATCTTATATCTACTGTTTTGTTATCAGAAAAGTTAAGTTTCAAGAAAATAAAAATTTGTAACGCTCGTACTGACCAACTCAGCGTTTTTTCTTCGAATAGAGAAACCATATATTTTCTTCTGATTTCCTTTACACCTCTCCATTTATAATTATTGTTGCTTTATTTTAGTAGAAGTAAAATGAATCTGAAGCATATGTATTGGTCTACAATTACATAAAAAATTTTATTTGAGCAAATTACAAATCATTATTTAAAAGAAACTGAGTGGATTTTTTTTTAATTCTTAAGCAGTCTTTTAGAAAAGGTAAATTAAATTATACACGTCAACGTGCACTGTATAGAAACTGTTATTCGAGCAAAAACATTCATTTAGAAATAAGTTAGTAACTTGTTTAGGCTTTTGCTTAAAAAGCAATTTTGTTTCTCCACACAATTAACATAAGGACCAACATACTGAGATCATTTGAATCTTTGGCTCCTAACCTAAGAAATCGTTAAAAAGATGTTTCCCAAAACTTTGGAATGACTACTTTTACTGTTGCCAAGTATAGAAAAATTCACCATACACATACACACACAAAAAAAAAAAAAAAAAAAAACATACAATATTTGATTGATACACTATTTTAGCGTGGCATCCAACGGAATCTGCCAGAATTATTTAGTAATCAGTACGCTGCACACCATTGAAAATTCTCGAAACTGCCTCTTAAATCGTCTCGATAATTTTGGACACAGACGAATAAGTTCAGGCGCATCATTGAAAATTCTTGAAACTCGTCTTTCGAATAGTCCCGATGATTTTGGACATAGATAAAGAAGTTCATGAGCATCATTGAAAATTCCAGAAGCTATATCTCGAATCATTCCGGTAATTTTGGACATTGATAGCTAAGTTCATGCGCATCATTGAAAATTCTTGAAACTCTCGAATTGTATTGATAATTTTGGACGTGGATTACGAAGTTCATGCTCATCATTGAAAATTCTCGAAACCACTTCTTGCATCGTTACGATAATTTTGGACATACATAACCTATTGCTAATAAATCTAGTAATTCACGTCGGACTATATAAACGCTTCGTCGAGCACATATTCTCGCCGTCTACCAACCGAAGTCTTCAACACACCTGTTTTTCAAATACATGGCAAATCAAAACTAATATTACAGAAAGAAAACATACCTATCACTACTATAATGAATTTATTTCGCAAATGCAGATATAACTTGAACGCGTAACTCTTCATATTTCTATAGACAAGTAGAGATGTTTCATGTGGAGGCGTTTTGCAACATCGCAGACGTCTGCACAATAGTTTAGTTCCTAAGCTCTTGCTAAGTAGTAGGTGTACGGATCCATTATACTCTAAATGTTGGACCATAAAGGCGGTCAAATGAAACGTCTCGTTTTGAATTTCTAAGTAAAAAACTCAGAAGAAAGTTTTAAATTAATTATTGTCAGCCCTACGGTTACATAGTACAACTTTCCATTGGGTTACCTAACCTGTGTACAGAAAATAAATCTCAAATTGAGTTTGAAATGGAGTCTGTAAGCAGAGGATATTTTAGAAAATAAAAGATCAGACTTTAAACGATTACGGAAGCAAAATTTCACATTATTGCCTGAAAGTTGTAGTGATCAAGCAGTGGATCATTGTACAACTTTTCGTTTTTATATTAAGCTTTCATGTAGGACGTGTCAGACGTACATGGTAAAAAATTAGGAAGACAAAAAATATCAGCAGATTAAAAGGAGTGTAATGCTGGCATCAGTGCCAGGGCAGCTGCAAAGAAGCAATACTAAGGGGTGAAACATTTTAGATATGCGGGACAGCGAAATGGGTCTAACCTAGAGCGAGGTAAAGAGAAAAAAGATCATCAAACAAAAGATCGAAAAATACAAGAAAATATCACAATTCAAAGAGATTTCACCAATATGAATATGCCAATTTTGACAAAAACTTTGGAGAATAGAGACGTCTGTGTTCTGTTGATCCCGTATTGCTTGATGCTAGGTTATTGATATGAAGATCTGATGCTTAAAATGAAAGATCTCTATCTGGAAGAACAATATTTGATAACATGGAAATTAAACATTTTGACTAAAATTTAAATCGTTGTCAAACTAGTGATTCTTCCCACGACTCCAAATATTTCAACATCCGCAAACCTTGGTGAAATAAATTACGATCTCTGCTTAGGATTACCAAGAAATTATTACGAAAGATGGAGTTTCATGTGGTAAAAGTGTTCATTAAGCATATTATTGTAGATGGTTGCGAAATCTGTGAAGCAATTGCATAAAAATGCCTGACTAGCTTATAGATAGGAAATTAATTTTGAAGAAGTTTCACAGAAAATTGAGACAACCAAGTAAGAGGTCCTAACCAAGTAAGAGGATAAAGGTTCACTGCACCAAAAATAAAATCCTCGTCAAATTCTTCCGCAGATTAAAAGAGTTCTATATGGATTGCAACGCGAAACAGGTTTCTTCAGCAGTTACTCACGCCATTCAAAGACTGAATAAAAGTAATACCCTACAACGAATAACAAATCTTCCAGGTGGATCACAACTGTTGTGAACAATGGGATCACGCAGGAACATAAGCAGATAACGCCTAACGTAAAATTAACTTGAGGGACAAAAATATTACGGAGAATAATTAAATAAAATATTAACATTGCGTTTTAGATAACTTCGTATTAGTGTATTCCAATGACTATTACCACCACCGCAATTTGACAAAGTAACATAACCGGGATAGCAATTACCAGAAATAGAATTATTTGTAATTTTACTTAATTGTAGCTCTGACGATAAGTCAGCAGCGGACAGTTTTCTAATCTATCAAATTTTTGCATACATAATATCAGAAATTAAATTAGCGTTTAATAAAGAAACGTGACACTGCACCATCTCTATTTCTTATACCATTTGTGTTAAAAAATTAAACTATATTTATTCAATCTTAGTCGCATTTCAGACGGCCAAGTATCGCAAGTACCTCGCGAGCCGCAGTTAAGGCGTCGGAGGGCTGCATGGCTCGCCAGCCACAGTTTGGCCATGTCTGGTATATATGATGATGGTTATTTAGAGTTTGGTTTCACGTCAACAGATATGAAGTTGAAGAGAGAACACAATTTGTATTGTGTATGAAATTTTGGCAGCGAAATGTATACTTCCAAATAAATAGAAGTTCCGTTTAGAAGCTAATTAGCCCAGCATGCCTGGCAAACCTTGTGATTTACACTTTTTAAGACTACATCAAAGCCAAACAACGGTTTGCTAGAATCTTACAAGGAGACTTACAAAATCGCCAAGTGTAAAAACCTCTATACCATCGCAGAAGAACATATTCCTACCAGTTGCTATACGTAGGTTGGTGAATGGTGGTGAGCTTGCTGACAAGCTGCTTTTAAAAGTGCCTTTGTCCAATAACAAAATTAATCGGAGAATACAGCATATGGCAGAAGATGTCAACGATCAATTAATTAAAAAATTTAAAGGAATGGAATTTGAATTGTAGATAGATTAGGGTACGGATAATCATATGGATGTTCATTTGATATGTTGTGTACGGTTTATAGATGATAATAGTATTAAAGAAGACCTATTTTGTAAAAATATCATTGCAGGAGCGAAAGCTGTTCGAGAATTTTGATACATTCATATCTGAAAATAATTTGAATTCGTCCAAGTGCGTTGGTATCGGTACTGATGGAAGCTCACTTAATATCTGGCTGCTATGGAGTATTACAGGCGCTTAGCTTATTCGAAGCAAATCGTCAAATACACTGTGCACCCATTGCATTATTCACAGAGAAGCGCTTGCGTCAAATGATATGAGTCTTGCTATGAATATGGTGTTAGAATGTGAGACGAATATGATAAATTTTATAAAATCAAGATAAATTTATAAAATCTCTGCAGGGGGAAAAAACATGCAACTTGTACAGACATTAAGTATTTTTGGAAGCATCAGACATGAAAAATGAGCAACGCCTTCGCCGGGAATCAAACCACGGACCTCTCGGTTACGCGTCGAGTATGCAGACCACTACACCACGAAGGCATGCGAAGAAAGCGGGAGAAATACCTTATAAACTTTTGAAGCCAACGTAAAAAAATATAAGCTTTTCTTTTTTAAAAATTTCAAACTGTGGAGAAGAAAATTTAATGAAGATGCAGGCAAAGATTCAGCAAATGTTTTTTTCTTCAAATGAACTTGATCTTTCTCAAGATATAAAACCCATGTTTGAAGGGCACTTATCACAGCTGGTTTTTACTTCTGAGAAAGAAGGGAATCTTTTCTTGCGAAAACAGTTTGAAAGCAAAATTTGGCAGCATAGAATTGAGAGAATTTTGAATTTCAATAAAAAAATTAATATTCCCTTCTACGTAATAAGTCTCGGCAGATTTTATTCATTTTCGATGTCATAATTCTGCAATACTGAGTTTTTCTCGGTCACTGTATAAGGCATTTCTCCCGCCTTCTTCGTATGCCTTCGTGGTGTAGTGCGCAGCACGCTAGACGCGTATTCCAGAGGTCCGTGGTTGGAGTCCCGGCGAAAGCTTTGCTGTTCTTCTTATCACTCCTGTTTTCAAAAATACTCAATGTCTCTGCAACTATAGTAAAAAGCAACTATACAGCAAAAATCGTTAATTTAGTGTTTATAAAGTAAAAAAAAAAAGTTAAATAATGAAGATACACAAGTTTTATTTATTTTTATCGCTTACTTATGATTATTCATACTTAGAATAGAGCGCCACGGAAAACTTTTAATTGGAAAACGGCGCCTCCGCTTGGAAAATTTTGAAAACGAATGTTTAACCTATAAAAATTGTTCTAAAATTCCAAACGATAGTGAAAGTACATTTATTTTGATGCATAATGATACAAGCATACAACCGATTCATTTACCCATGGAATTAAGAAACGGATGCAAACGACACAAAGCCTATAATCAATCGCCAGTAGACATAAAAAATAAATAAGCACTTTAACATCGCTACATGGAAACTTATGTAGAAATTATTCAAATGATCTTTCTCAGCAGAAGTACTTTAATAGCCCAGAAACCATTTCAGGAAGACCTGTCAACGCATTAAAGAAACATTTTATTGAGATGACTATATGTATAACCGATGTCTAAGAAATTACTTTCACATTAGATGAACATACCAGAGACAGTTCAAGTCTTTCCGCATGTTTCTGATTTGGGTGTGTTGCCCTTTCTAATAATGCCCTGTTCTTATTATACTAGTATAAATAAGTTATTCTAAAAGGGTGCCTCTTCGAAGGGGGGATTTACTTCCTCAAATAATAAACGTAAACGTACCCTTACCATTAAAAGTTTATTTAAAATATGATGCAGATTTGTATGCTGATAATGTCGCCATATTACATGGGTAAAACTGTTTATAAATATAACACTTATACACCAAAGTCGTCTCCTTTACCTGTCTTTTCGCAACCAATGGTCGTAAACGCAGACTTGTAGCATTCATTATTTTAATTAACCAAATTATTTTTAGTTTGAACTTTCCTATCGAATTCTCAAAGTTTCAGTTGCTGCCCGAATTTAGCGCGAGTGAGATATTTATGCAAATCGCATATATCTGTTAGCAGTTAAAAGGCAGGAGTTAACGAGGGGAAAGACAGTGCCTTGGATTTATCGCCGTAAGGCTGTGCGCGCCAAGATTTCCTCTGTCTACCGAAAGTTCGCCTTCATAGGCATTTGCAATTACCAGTGTTTGCTAGTGAAATTCGCATAATTGCATTTCACTCAGAGTTAAGCTTCCCTCGCCGTCCTACTTAGACTTTAGTTAGGGAATTGAATTTGTTAACACACCTTATTTTCATATTATTTTAGTTCAGCCCAAGTAGTGGCTTACTCTCAATTTGAAGAGTTGTAAACATTTGAATTAAAGGGTCACTTTTAAACCCTCCTTCTGACTTTGTAGTTTCTGCAACACTAAAGGACATAGCCTAGATCTGCTCACTGTCCTCCACATAAGGTTTCACAGTTTATGCTCACGAAAAGGTCAAGAGATTGAAGGAGGAACCTTATAGACTTACAGTTACAAAAATGTTTCAAATGACACCAGTATTCATATTTGAGTATTTTTTAAATTGATGTCGACATCACATGACTTCCTTGTACGCCTATTAGGTTATACACATTTTTTGCTGCACTTCATTTAAAGTTATTTCCTCGAATTATTCTAACGTGATTAATCAATCCCTCGTGTCAAGTTGAAAATGAATAAAAAATTGGAAATTTTTGAAATTTAATATCCCGGTCCATTTTTGTTACACAGGACCCAAACTTCTCATAATTTTATTTCTTGTAATTTTGTACGGTTTTCTTGTATTTTTACTTTTATTTTTATTTATTGATTGATTTTATTTATTTTATATATTTTTTTTAATTTTCAAAACGAATATTAAAACTTGACCAAATATAAGTATAGGAATATGAATATTTGCCAAAATATGAAATAAATGAAATATGAAAGTAAAAAAGAAAAAGAAACAAAAAACAGAAAGGAAGAAAAAGAAAAGATTAATCTGAAAGGATTGCCATTTTAAGGTTGCACCAGCAGAGTTGCATGATCTGCTCCGGAACTGATTCAAAGAATCGATTACACTAGCGAATTTACCCCGATTCCTGAAAGCGGAATTGCAGCTTTTTTACAGTTCACGGAGAGCTCTTGTTGGAAGCATGCCAGGAACAGAGATGTGCTATTCGTTCAAGAGCTGATTCACTTTACAGATTGAGCTAACGCCCGATTCGGTAAAAACGAGTGGAGTGTATATCTGGGGAAACAGAGGATCCCGATCCTTATACTGTTTCGAATTTTGTATTTAGGTAACTAATTTTACTAGAATTATAATTAAAATTGTTGTATTTCCCGTGCAATGCAGCGCGAGACAAATTTTGAGAGAAAACTCTGCCGGAAAACTAAGACTACAGGGGCACGTGCATTTAACTTTGAGTAAATGGATATCTCGGTAATTTGTATTGAAATTGAATAAATGTAATTGACCGCTATGTTAGCTGTAACTGTAATTCCATCCTCTTATTGTTTTCCAATAATTTCGAGAAACAAAAAGTACTATAAATATCCCGCGACCAGGTGAAAGCTACTATAAAAGGCTGGACAGAGAGCGTTTGAGTTCAGTTGCTTGGTTATTGTTGTGGCGAGTTCTTTAGTTCTCCCTGAACTAAGATATCTGAATTAGTTTTCTCTTTAGATACGCTTTGCACTGCGTTGCATTTGAACGTTTTTAGTAGTTTGAAGTATACCTATTGATTATATTGCGTGATATTGTGAACATTTGTACAAATATCTGCAAGGAATATTTCAACGTTTTGATATATTTCTTTTGATAAGAATAAATTTTATTAACCTATTATCGGACTTGTGCATTTAATCTATTACGAACCCTAAGCACGCAACAACATTTTCAAATGCCCGTTGAAGGCTGCACATCACAGGAAGCACACGGCGACAGACTTATAACTTTTTAAGAGGTATCTAGTAAAAACCAATCAAAGGATGTGCAAAATCTATCTATATATATAAAAAAGAAAGTATGTTGATTTGTCTTCTAATAACACAGTCACGACTACAGCTATCGTCACCAAAATTTCTACAATTCTTTTCTGGTTCTGGAAGAGGTCGACGTCCACTTTTTTCCAAAAAAAGTACCTAAAATCAGAGATATTAATTAAAAACTCGGAAAAACTATCATTTTCGCCCTCATTTTTCCCACTGGCAACAGTCTCGCAAGCTGGAGATGAAAATCTGCTTCGTTTCGAAAGTTGTTATCGCTACTGCTCGGTTTCAAATCGTAGAGTTTGTTAATCAAAAATTTGTAAGTTTTACAAAATCTTCATATATAAGGAAGAATGTCTGATTGTTTGTTCGCATTATTGATTTCTGATCACTTATGATACATTTTTTGCCACATTTAATCGAGTAAAATTGAATATGAGCGAAATATTGGAGGGAACGTGAGCTTTTACGACCATTTGATTAGAAAGACGAAGATCATTAAAAACTGCGTGCCATTGTTGCTGATATAATGAGAAAGAATTAGTTTATTTTTCTACCGAAATTTTTTATGTGGGTTCCATATCGCATCTTGAAAATCGATTGCGAAATGTATGACTATGAATAGTATTTTTTTGCATTGTTATTAGAGAAGGATTACAGCGGTATCGTTCTCTCTGACGTTAGGTGCATTACTCTCAATCTAACTTAAATGGCATCGGGTACTTCCGCTAGTATTAAAATAAAATAAAAATCTGAAATGTTTTAGAAAAGGTTTCAGATTTTACCGGTCGTCAAAAAGGGTTGGTTCAAGTTTTCTACGCCCTCGCTCAACTCGCAGTGTACCAGTGTCTGTTGCACACACTCTTGCTAACCATTTAATCCCTCCTATTTAGCTTTATTATTTGCGAAAAGGGTGAAGTGCGAAGAATATTGTTAAGCATAATATTCTTCGCGCTTACGCCATATACAATTTCAACAGCAAAATTCTAAAAATTTTAAAAACAGCATATGTTAAGAATTTTCTAAATATAAAAATATATGCCAGCACTTAACACTAGTTAAGTGTGGCATATGTTTTTATATTTTTATTCCAAAGCAGCTTTGTCCCTGACGGACTATTGTTTTCGTTTTGCGTCGGAACCATTAAATGTGGGTTTACTTTTCAAACTGTTGCCACCAAATATTACAGCCCTATAATATATTTAAAGAAATTAAATAATGAAGAATGTGCATAAATGTGTGTATGTTTCCCGTATTGTGATAAAACGACGGTATCTAGAGCCATCGAATTTTGAATGACGTAATCCTGCTGTGAATATGGGCCTCTGGAAACCCAAATTTTAAATTTGTTTTATTATCGATTTTATATTTTGTAAAACTTTAACGAATTTTTGATTAACAAACTCAAGGATTTCAAAGCGAGCAATGGCAACGTTGTACAGAAAAAAAACATTTTTATCTCCAGCGCGTGAGACTGTGTATAGGAAATTCTAAAGATATGCTCAGTTTAAAATTATTTTGCGATATTGTTCTTTAACTGAATTTTATGGTTTAAGTGCGAAGAACATGATATTTAATGAATAAAGGTAACACACAAAATGTTAAAAAAACGCCCCTTTGGACACCCCCCCCCAGTTTGTGTCAGCTCTTCATATCAGTGTTCAGTTAGTTTTCTTAGTAAGATGGCTAAGAAATTTTTTTTTTGTCTTTTTATTATTCACATTTTACGTGCCAACCGGACTAATTAAATATCACGTTCTTCTTCGCACTTATGTCGCATAAAATTCAACTCAGCAGGCAAATCACAAAATATTTAAAATAGCGTTTCTTTAGAATTTCCGACAGGGTGTTACAGGCTGTCGCTATTCCATTTCTTGAAAATTAGCCGCCTGAAATAATTATCATAAAAAGAGAAAGTGTATAATAATTTTAATGGGTTCAGCTACTGTAACTTGGTAAAAATATTAAATATTTCTAATTAGACATCTCATGATTTTAATACACTTTTATTTGTATCAGTCCCATTAAAAAATAGAAAAAATATTCTTAAGAATTGTGTTTATTGCTTTTAAATCGCTTTAAGTCCAAAGGGATTTGAATCCCGAAGGACTATTACTTTCGTTTTGGCATTTTGCGTCGTTTCACTTTTCAATTTACTGCTTATTTTATTTTATTTTATCTTGATGTAGCTTTTTCTTCAAAAATCGTCTGCGTTGCACTGGAAAATAAAAAGGAATTTTAATTACAGTTCTAAATAAATAGCCAAATAAATGTGAAATTCGTAACAATATTCTCTAAAACTTTAACGAATTTTTCATTAACAAACTCAAAGATTTCAAAGCCAGCAATACCAACGTTGTACAGAAAAACATTTTTATCTCTTCCGCGTGAGAGTGTACACCGAAATTTCTAAAGATATGCTCAATTTAAAATTATTTTGCGATATTGCTGTTGAACTGAATTTCATGGTTTAAGTGCGAAGAACATGGTATTTAACAAATAAAAGTAACACACAAAATGTTAAAAAAACGCCCCATTGAGTGTAATATAAAATCTGAAAGCTTTCAGATTTATTTATTTATTTATTAACGTCCGCTTTCTTCGCACTGATGCCTTGTAAAATTAAACAGCAAAATTAAAAATTTTAAAAAGCAGTATACATTTAGAACTCCCTATACAGCTGTTGCCATAAATTTATATTTTTTTCAGTGTTTTCTCCGTTTATCCTAATAATAAACATTTTATTTTTTTAAAGAAGAATAATTAAAAGCTTTTCTTATATTAAATTAGTAGTCCAAAGGGATTTAGTCCCGAAGGACTATTACTTTCGTTTTGCGATTTTGCGTCGGAAACACAAAAACGGCGTATCACTTTTCAAATTGTTGCCACTAAATGTTATCGCTCTGCATTAAATTTTAAAAAATGAAAAATCTGCATAAATGTTTGCATGTTTTTTTGTTTTTTTTTAGTAGCTTTCTCTTCAAAAATCGTCTGCGTGCGTTGCACGGGAAAATAAAAAGGAATTTTAATTACAGTTCTAAATAAATAGCCAAATAAATGTGAAATTCGTAACAATATTCTCTAAAACTTTAACGAATTTTTCATTAACAAACTCAAAGATTTCAAAGCCAGCAATACCAACGTTGTACAGAAAAACATTTTTATCTCCAGCGCGTGAGAGCGTGTACCGAAATTTCTAAAGATATGCTCAATTTAAAATTATTTTGCGATATTGCTGTTGAACTGAATTATATGGTTTAAGTGCGAAGAACATGGTATTTAACAAATAAAGGTAACACACAAAATGTTAAATAAACGCCCCTTTGGACGTAATCTAAAATCTGAAACCTTTCAGATTTTTTTTTTTCATTTAATTTTTATCATCTTCGACGACAGTGAAAGTCTTCAGTTTCCTTAATAACGAGTTACATAACTTTTATTGCCTTTTTAACTTCATTATTAAAAGATCATTTTCTTCACATAAAACCCAAAGCAAAATCACGAAATTTTTAAAAGAAGGCTGTATTTAGAATTTGCGATACAGTGTTAAGTGTTGCCATTTGTTTTTTCTATTTTCCTCAGTCATTTCTCAGTTTAGCACATCAGTTTGCTTAGTAAGATGACTTACATAACTTCTTTTGTGTTTTAATTGTTAACACTTTTTTAAATTCCTACTATTAGCTCACATTCTCCCTATATCTTGTTCAAATTTTCAATTGCTAATAAAATACTTTTTATTTATCCACTCAAGTTCAAATACATTTTTTTAAACCTGTAGTGGATGACACTTGATGTTAATACAGTTTTTTCACATGTTAAAATTTTCGAGATCTTCCAGATAAGCGTAAATGTCTTTAGATTCTGG
>KK120329.1:451-27938 GCA_000611955.2 Stegodyphus mimosarum
ATATATATATATATATATATATATATACACATATATAAATCTGATTGATTGATTGATATATATATATAGAGAGAGAGAGAGAGAGATTATCTATCTAAATACAAAATTCGCAACAATATAAACTTCTTCGATACGGAGTGACATAATTCCCTATTTCGATTTATCTTAATCTCGTAGGGAAAAAAAATTAAATAAACCAAGTAAATTGCAAAATTAGGTTAAACATAACCTTAAATTGCCATGGATATTTAATGGATTTCCAGGGTGACTGATATAGATTATAATCTGATTGATATGATTTGATTGGTTTGGTTTGGTTTAGTTGATAACGGCAAAGCACACACTACCTGCCTAAGGAGAGGGATGCTATCGTGGAGGAATTTTTAAGGGAAACTAGCTCGTATACACGTTGCCATATGGGGAAAACCACAAAACCGGCCCGTTCGCCTTGAATCCAGCCCATTTCTGAACTACCAGTGTTCAGCGATTTTATTATTCAGCTGCTAATGGGCCTATGTATCTAATCCTCAAAATGTTATTTTACCTCGTGTGGAATAAAATTTAAATACAGTCTGCAAAACTTGAGAAATTGACGAAAGTGTTAAATGCGAAAATATCATATACACTAAATTTGCAGTATAAATCATGTATATAAAAAATCTCATGCGTACACCACATGACTTCCTTGTACGGAATATTAAATTATACGCATTTTGTATTTCACTTATTGGTTTGAATTAAACCTCTTTCGTTGATAGTGCATAAACCACAGCAGAATAAATGCACTATTTTTGTTTACCATAGCGACACTCTGGAGCTAGGTTCACTTCACAGCGTTACATCTCATTCATTTTATAACTCTGCATGCACAAAAATTAGCTGTACGATCTGAAGAATTATCGAATCGTTGTCACATGTTCTATCCAAATACTGTAATGAATCTGAAACGATGTATAAAAGAAATTAAACAAACAAACAAAAAATTAAAAAATAAAAATTAAAAAATTAAAAATAAATAAAAAGAAAAGAAAAGAAAAAAAGAAAAGCAAAGAAACAGTTTTTCACAGACGATTCAGTATTTCTCATTCAATTAATTCAGACCTCACTTCACGACAAGGTAAAAATGCGTAAAAACTCAAATATCTATATTAGAAATTACGAAGTAAGGCGTTATCTTCGTTGTTGCGAAGCTTAGTTTCTCTAGATTGGCAACAAATCCACTATTCTGCTAAGTTTCAAATATAAACAAATATAGCTAATATGTTAATAATAATTAGGCTTAGCCGCACTTAAACAATATTTAAATTGTTGATAATTCTACAAGTCTGACATGCAGGTTAACTAAAGGCATAAAAAGCTTAACTGGAAAATAAGAACAACATAATTCAATCATTTTTAAATAAAAAAATGCACAATTTACAAACATATAAGAATGAAGAAACTGAGCTCACTGAGCCGAGTAACAGAGTGGATATACTTTTGGTGCTGGCAATTGCAACCAAAATAGGAGGTTCACATCTATATGCTATAGCAGTCCTATATACAAAATTTCGACGTTCTGAGGCTACGCATTTTTCAGTTATGCTAGATGCATACGTACGCACGTACAGACAGCACGAAAAATATCTCTTCAGAATCCATTTTAAATCAGTTTTATAGTTTTGTTGGAAGAAAAGAGTCTTTTATTCTCTCCTTACGTACGGATGTGACGCAAATACATCGATCGTTAAATTGCCTTCGATGGCGGTCCAAATGGATATTTTCGTTGAAATATGATACCCGAAATTTTTCGCAATTAAAATACTTCCTTTTTACTCGTACAAGGAAGTAAAAAAGCAGTAAAACTTCTCCAAAGAGGGAAATAGTATAAACTAGTTCAAAAAGAAATGAAAAGCAGTTTTGGAAAAAACTACATGACATACCTCATAAAAAAATATTAGAAACGTAATAGATTTTATTCGAAAGTAAGCATTCATATTGCTGCGTGCGTACAGTTCGTAATAGATTGAATATACTCAGAACCGATGATACCTTAATAGAACTTATTTTACCTAAAGAAACACTTCACAATTCCGGAATTTCCACAAAAATATCTGCACAACACTTCATAATATCACAGAGTACAATCAGTAGTTACTCTTGAACTAATAAGAACATTAAACACAGCCCAATGCAAAGCGCATCTAAATAGCGAATCTCACACGGACATATCTCATTACTCCCAACTCATACTGAACTAACAACTGAGAACAGATGCTCTTTCCGTCTTACATAGTCTTCCCGTTCGCCGAGAAATTTTTAGTACGTTCTGCTTCTCGAAATTACTAGAAGGTTAATGAGAACAGAGTACGGTTACAATTACCTAGAGCATCAATTGCAGTTATTCAGTTACATTATCCATTGAAGCAGTTTGGTAATGCTATCTTTTTGATATTTTATAAAACGTACAAACTTTTAATAACAAACTCTACAATTTGAAAGCGAGCAGCGGCAACACTTTTCGAAATAGCATTTTTATCTCTGACACGCGAGACTGTTGCCACTCGGAAAAATTAGGGCGAAAATTAACGTTTTCAGCGTTTTTAATTGATATCTCGGCTGACTAAAATCCCACGAACATGAGAATGGTCGAAATGGCTTCCTACGAATTTTTGAATTCCCGGCGTACCTCCCTCGAAACTCAACACCCCGTCGTTCCGGAGAAGATAATGCCACAAACAAACAAACAACGTAAACAGCACAGATTTTGATAGCATAGACTATTTACAAATGAAGAATTAATTAAATTGTTTGGAAAATATTAATTAACTTTAAATATTTTAATTTATCTTAAACTAGCGAAAGTACCCAACGCAAATTAAGTTAGATTAAAAGTAATGCATCTAACAAGAGCGTGAAAGATACTGCTGTAATCGTTCTGTAATAACGATGCAAAAAATACTATTCATAGTCATACATTTTTCAGATTGATGCCATATGAAACCCACATAAAAAATTTCGATAGAAAAATAAGCTAATTCTCTCTAATTTTAGCAGCAACATTGGGACGCGGTTTTTAATGATTTTTGACTTTCTAATCAAATGGTCGTAAAAGCTCAAGTTCATTTCACCTACATTCAATTTAGTCGATTAAATGTGGCAAAAAATTTATCATAATTTATCATAATTGATCAGAAATCCATAACGCGAACAAACAAACAAACATTCTTCTTTATATATAAAGAGACTTCATAAAACTTACAAATTTTTGATTAACAGACTCTACGATTTGAAAGCGAGCAGTATCAATACTTTTCGAAATAAAGCATTTTTATCTCCAACGAGCGAGAGTGTTGCCACTCGGAAAAAAGAGTCCGAAAATTAATGTTTTCGGAGTTTTTAGTCCAAAGGGATTTAGTCCCGAAGGACTATTACTTTCGTTTTGCGATTTTGCGTCGGAAACACAAAAACGGCGTATCACTTTTCAAATTGTTGCCACTAAATGTTATCGCTCTGCATTAAATTTTAAAAAATGAAATTTCTCTTTAAAAATCGTCTGCGTGCGTTGCACGGGAAAATAAAAAGGAATTCTAATTACAGTTCTAAATAAATAGCCAAATAAATGTGAAATTCGTAACAATATTCTCTAAAACTTTAACGAATTTTTCATTAACAAACTCAAAGATTTCAAAGCCAGCAATACCAACGTTGTACAGAAAAACATTTTTATCTCCAGCGCGTGAGAGCGTGTACCGAAATTTCTAAAGATATGCTCAATTTAAAATTATTTTGCGATATTGCTGTTGAACTGAATTTTATGGTTTAAGTGCGAAGAACTTGGTATTTAACAAATAAAGGTAACACACAAAATGTTAAATAAACGCCCCTTTGGACGTAATCTAAAATCTGAAACCTTTCAGATTTTTTTTTAATTAATATCTCGGCAAAGTCGTACGCAGTCGAAATGGTTTTTACGATTTTTTGGAATCAGGAATAATGTATTTAATGTTTGGCAACGCTATTTTATTTCATCTTAAAACTTCGAATTTTTTTATTACAAACGCTATGATTTGAAAGCGAGTAGTGGCAACAACTTTCGAAATAAAGCAGATTTTCATCTGCAGTTTGCGAAACTGTTGCCACTCGGAAAAATGAGGACGAAAATTATCGCTTTTCCGAATTTTAAATTAATATCTCTGAATTTTGGCTACTTTTTTTTTCTTGGAAAAAAGTGGACTTTTATCTAAAAGACGCAGAAAAGAATTGTAGAAAGTTTGGTGACGATAGCTATACTAGTGACTGAGTTATTAGAGGACAAACAAACAGACTTTCTTCTTTATATATATAGATAATATGCATATATTTGTGAAAATTAAATTCTTGGCGTGTGATTCAATAGACCTTTAATTAACAAAGTGTAGTTTTCCATAAAATACCATTTCTTCCCCTTTTTGCTTAATGTTCTATTCTTCGCTTAATATCTGTCCATACAACGACGATATTGATAAAATGGCTTCTTGCAGCCATCCAAAGATTACTTTAACTTAAATTTTAAAAAAATAGAAAATAGTGACAATACTCTTCTTAAAGAGAGAAATTTAGTTATAAAAATCAACACCAGAGGAAGATCTAGAATGACGAAATGTATTACGTTTGCAAATGACGCAACTTCTCCGGCAATGAATGAATATGATGACGATTGTCATCACGAAGGCATCAATGAATATGACAGCTGATCTTAGTAGAGCATGTACTGTGTCAAAACAGCTGCATGCGTTTTACATAACTATGTGGAAAATTTTGAGTAAAATGTTGAAATGTTTACCACAAGCTGAATCCAGCAGTTGAATTCCGAATGACGTACAAACCCGACTATATTTACTTGTATATTTACTCGAAGATAGTTCAACAGTCTATGACGTTGAGCAAGAGATAGATGAGATCAATTTAAACTGAAGGAATTCATTTAGGCTGAGCAAAATCGGAATATGGTCCAACAAATTTTTCACAGTAATGAAAACTTTTTTGCATGGTGTTGATTACAGTAATAGATTACATAGAATCAATCTTCGGATAAGACCGATGACCAGAGCCACTTAGTGGACAACTGAGAAAGAATTACCCGCGATACATTACATTACTGATCTTTTTTAAGGCCTTCATGGAGAAGTAATTAATGTATTCATTAATTCACTCATTTATAAGAAAATATATATGTCGTAAATAGCAATAAGGAAGACATGCTCATCTATTCGTTTTTCGAAAGAAAAATGCCAAGAGTAGAATGAATGCCAAGCTAGAGATCATATAAGGTATTTCTCCCGCCTTCCTAGCATGCTTTCGTGGTGTAGAGGTCAGCACGCTCGGCGCGTATTGGAGAGTGGTTCGTGGTTCGGGTCCTTGGTTCGAGTTCCGGCGAGGGCATTGCTCATGTTTCATCTCTCCTGCTTCCAAATAAATCCTAATGACTCTACAATGGCGCCCGAATTAAAAAAGCGGTATTATCCTGGTAGCGGAGAATCATCATCACGGATGATTTGGCGATTGGGTACCGCTACCAGGATTTGGCGATTGGGTCCACTATTCTCCAGTTGCTCTTTAAAAGGGGAAGTATATAAGGTATTTCTCGGGCCTTCTTAGCATGCCTTCGTGGTGTAGTAGTCAGCAAGCTCGGCGCGTATTCGAGAGGTCCGGGGTTGGAGTCCCGGCGAGGACATTGCTGATTTTTCATTTCTCTTGCTTTCAAAGAAATATCTAATGTCTCTAGAAGTTGTTTCTCATAAAAACATTTCATTGGCTCAAATGAGATTAAGTGATCATTTTTACGACATTACAACTGCAAAGCAATGGCACTTATTAGTTTTGTTTCGGTATCGAACGTATTTAAATAGTGATTTAGAATACTTTAAAGGAATAGCTATGAAATAGTACTTAGAACTAATGCCAACCGAAAAAGCTCATCTCAGTCCGAATAACGTCTGATGTTTCTTCAAGAGCCAAGTTTAGAAGGAAAGAGAAACAAATTCATGAGATAAAAATACTAAAATTCGATTTTGAAGGCTGTAAAATAGAATGATTTGGTAGCTTAAGAAATTATAGACTGTGATAAAAAGTCATTATCTGAAATGTAAAATTATACAGAATTCAATTTCCCATTCGAACGATGTTCAATTTTTGTATCAAAATGTCTTAAATTCCCAGAAACCTTGGAGACATAGTTGTTGACGTAAATTTTATCTAACGTTTTAGTCCAAAAAAAGAATAATTAGTCTCGGAATTACATTTTGCTTCAGTTTATTATAGACGGTATTTCACGTTTCAAATTGTTGCCACCAAATATTATGGCCTTGTATTATTTTTAAAGAAATTATATAGTAATGAGAAATCTACATATATGTATGTAGATTCCTCATACTGTGAATAAACGACGGTACCTAGAGCCATACAATTTTGAATAACTGAGTCCTCCAACCGAACATGTGCACCTGAAAGCCCAAATCTTGAATTCCAAATATGTTTTATTATTTATTTCATATTTTATAAAGTTTTAATTAATTTTTGATTATTAAACTCAGCGATTTGAAAGCGAACAATGGCAACACTTTCCGAACTAAAACATTTTTATCTGCAATGCGCAAGACTGCTGCCATTCGGAAAAATGTAATATCTATCAGTTTTAATTAATAAACTCGGCTCTATGAAAGCAATGTGTTGCCTCGGCCGGAAATAAAATTCTTTCATCTCCATGCGTCAGCATGTTGCCATTGAGTAAAGCCTAAGATACTTTCAAATTTAATTTGGAAGGTTATTCAGTAATAAATTAAACGTTCTAAAAGCTGTAAACATAGTACTTAAGACTATTTTTTCTTGTTAATGTGATTCATTTAAAAAAGCATGTATTAAAATCACGTGACATCTAATTAGAAATATTCAATCATTTATGAAATTAAATTAGCTGGACTCATTGAAATCATTATATACTATTTCTTTTTTATGGTAACTGTTTTAGGCGCCCGGCTTTTAAAGAAACAAATAGCGAATTTAAAAATCTGTATGGCAACCTCTACTGTATCGGAAAATCTAAAGATATCCTGTTTTTAAACAGTCTGAGATTTTTCTGAATTTTACATGGCGCATGGGAAAAGAAAGTTATATTTAATGAATAAATTTAAAATATGCATAAAATGTTAATAATGAAAAGACCAAAAAAGTTTGTTAGTTAGTACTAACAAAACTCAATATTGACATGATGAACTGAGAAAAGGCTGCAAAAAGTATTAAAATGTATGCCAATACTTAATACTGCAAGAGGAATTCTAAACATGTGTTGCTATGTACACTCACGTTTGTGAAAGTCACGTTGATGACTGTGAGTGTCACAGAATAAAATGTATCACAGAATTATGAATAACTCTACATACCCAGCATTAATTTTTCATGAATTTCAAGCTGTTTTATTTTAAGTACAAAATGCTTTCTTCTCTAATTTAATGATTATATTAATTACTTCATTAGAAACATGAGATCAAAATTAGTTTAATTATTTTGGAAAACAATTAAAGGCAATGCTTTTCCCGTTCAATTTAAAATTTTTGTTTTGTGCTATTTACAAGAATATAAATTAAGAGTAATAAAGCCATAATTTTTTTTTCTTTAATTTGAGAAAACAAATATATTTGAATCTGCTTTCTGCTAGGTAAGCAATATTATTTTATTTTTAAGTGCTGTTGTATTTAAAAAAACTTCAGAAGAAATTGGTTTGGATTTACATTTAAAATTATTTTTGGAATTACACTAATTAATTAGCCTGATAACTTTGTGCATAATTTCACCATAATCAAAGTCATAATTGCGGTTAAATGAACAGCTGTATTTAGCTGCTGAAGATTTATTTATTTCAAACATAGGTTTCGTGTTCCTTGAGGCGAAATACTTTTACGAAATGCTGAGTTGCGGTAGGTTGCCAGAAAACGGTAACGAAAAGCAGAGTTGACATAAAGAAGAATGTATGTAGCTTCTGAAATTTTAGTGATTTTGCTCTTGAATTGCATATGGGGTAAGTGCGACGAAAATGATGTTTTAAAATAAAAAAAGCCATAAAAATGAATTAGAAATGGTTGTAATAACAGACTAGTAGACAGGGGCTTAGATGCAGCGTAAAAAACCTTAACAAACTCTTTTGGGTGACCGTTAATACCTGAAACTTTTCAGGCTCTTTTAAATCAAAAGTAGCCCAAAGGATCTTAGCTTAGAAAGACTATTAATTTCGTTTTGGCATTTTGCGTCGATTCACTTTTCAAACTGTTACCACCAAATGTTAGAGCCCTGTATTACAGTTAAAGAGATTAAATAACGAAGAATCTGCATAAATGTATGTATGTGTCTCGCATTGTGATAAAGCAACGGTACCTAGAACCGTCCAATTTTGAATAACGTACGTTTCCACCCGAATATGGGCACTGTTATCCCAACTTTGGAATTTGTTTTACTATCTATTTCATATTTTGTATAACACTTTAACAAATTTTTGAAGAATTAAGAAACTCAACAATTTCAAAGCGAGCAAAGGCAACGGGGAACGGGGTAAAAAAGTGTACGGAAAAAAAAATTATCTCCAACGCGCGAGACTGTGTATCGGAAATTCTAAAGACATTGCTCTTTTGAATATTTTATGAAATTCTTGTTGAGTTTGATTTTATGGTTCAAGGTCGAATATTTAATAAATAAAGGTTACGAATCTTGTAAGCTTAGTGGTAATCAGTTCCTGGCTTATAATCAATGTTATGAGTACTTACAAAATGATATAAGGCTTCTTCAAACTTGGGGCTCTAGTTCGAGGTCTTGTAAATTTAGTGGTAGTCAGTTCCTGGCTTATAATCAGCGTTATAAGTAATTATAAGATGATATCGGGGCTTCTTCAAACTTGGCGCTCTAGATGGCTGTATTGTAGGCTTGGTGGTAATCAGTTCCTGGCTTATAATAAGGATTATAAGAAATTATAAAATGATATGTTCCTTCGTCAGACTTGAAGCTCTAACTGTGTGTCTTGTAAGTTTGGTGTTAATCAGTCGCCGGCTTAAAATCAGGGTTATAAGTATTTATAACATGATATGAGGGCTTCTTTGAACTTGGGGCTCTAGCTGCATGTCTTGTAACCTTAGTGCTAATCAGTGCTTGCTTTCTAATCAGAATTGTAAGTAATTATAGGATGATATGGGAGTTCTTCACATTTGGGACATTCGCATAGTTCCTTGGCTTATAATTAGGATTATAAATAATTACAAGAACATATGGGAGCTTTTGGAAACTTAAGGCTCTATTTGCGTGTCTTGTAGGCTTAGTAGTAATCAGTCCCTGGCTTATAATAAAGATTATAAGTGATTATATAATGATATATGGTCTTTTTTAAACTTGGGGCTCTAGTTGCGAGTCTTATAAGTTAGTGGTAGTTAGTTCCTGGCTTATAATCAGCGTTATAAGTCATTATGAGGTGATATGGGGCTTCGTCAAACTTGAGGCTCTAGTTGCGTGTCATGTAGGCTTAGCGGTAATCAATTTCTGGCTTATAATAAAGATTATAAGAAATTATCAGATGATATGCGGTTTCGTCAAATGTGAAGCTCTAGCTTCGTGTCTCGTAAGTTTGGTTGTAATCAATCACTCTTAAAATCAGGATTAGAAGTAATTGTAAGACGATATGAGGGCTTGTTCAAACTTGAAACTCTAGCTGCATGTCTTGTAAGCTTAGTGGTAATCAGTTCCTGGCTTATAATCAGTGTTATGAGTACTTATAAAATGATATAGGGCTTCTTCAAACTTGGGGCTCTAGTTCGAGGTCTTGTAAGTTTAGTGGTAGTCAGTTCCTGGCTTATAATCAGCGTTATAAGTCATTATAAGATGATATGGGGCTTCATCAAACTTGAGGCTCTATGTACGAGTGTTGAAAGTTTAGTGGTAGTCAATTCCTGTCTTATAATCAGCTTTACAAGTAATTATAAGATGATATGGGGCTTTTTCAAACTAGAGGCTCTAGTTCAGTCTCGTGTAGGCCTAATGGTATTCAGTCTCTGGTTTATAATAAAGATAATAACTAATTACAAAATGATATAGGAGCTTCTTCAAACTTGCGGCCCTAGTTACGAATCTTGTAAATTTAGCAGTAATCAGTTCCTGGCTTATAATCAGCGTTATAAATAATTATAAAATGATATAGGGCTCTCTCAAACTTGGGGCTCATGTTACTAGTCTTCTAAGTTTAGTGGCAGTCATTTCTTTGTAAATTTAGCGGTAATCAGTTTCTGGCTTATAATCAGTGTTATGAGTACTTATAAAATGATATAGAGCTTCTTCAAACTTGGGGCTTTAGTTCGAGGTCTTGTAAGTTCAGTGGTAGTCAGCTCCTGGCTTATAATCAGCGTTGTAAGTCATTATAAGATGATGTGGGGCTTCGTCAAACTTGAGGCTTTAGTTGCATGTCATATAGGCTTAGTGGTAATCAGTCTCTGCTTTATAATAAAGATTATAAGGAATTTTAAAATGATATAGGGGCTTCTTCAGACTTAGGGCTGTAGTTGCGTGTCTTGTAAACTTAGTGGTAACCCGTCCCTCACTTATAATAAAGACTGTAAGTAATTATAAAATGATATAGGGGCTTCTTAGGGCTTCTTCAAACTTGGGGCTCTAGTTTCAAGTCTTGTAAGTCTAGTGGTAGTCAGTTCCTGGCTTATAATCAGCGTTATAAGTAATTATAAGACGGTATGGGGCTTCATCAAACTTGAGGCTCTACTTACGAGTGTTGAAAGTTTAGTGGTAAGCAATTCCTGGCTTATAATCAGCTTTACAAGTAATTATAAGATGATATGGGGCTTTTTCAAACTAGAGGATCTAGTTGCGTCTCGTGTAGGCCTAATGGTGTTCAGTCTGTGGTTTATAATAAAGATAATAAGTAATTACAAAATGATAGCTTCTTCAAACTTGGGGCTCTAGTTAGGAATCTTGTAAATTTAGGAGTAATCAGTTCCTGCCTTATAATCAGCGTTATAAGTAATTATAAAATGATATAGGGCTCTCTCAAACTTGGGGCTCATGTTACTAGTCTTCTAAGTTTAGTGGTAGTCATTTCCTTGTAAATTTAGCGGTAATCAGTTCCTGGCTTATAATCAGTGTTATGAGTACTTATAAAATGATATAGGGCTCTCTCAAACTCGGGGCTCATGTTACTAGTCTTGTAAGTTTAGTGGTAATCAGTTCCTGGCTTATAATCAGCGTTATAAGTAATTATAAAATGATATAGGGCTTCCTCAAACTTGAGGCTCATGTTACTGGTCTTGAAAGTTTAGTGGTAGTCATTTCCTGGCTTATAATCAGCTTTATAAGTAATTACAAGATGATATCGAGACTTCTTCAAATTTGGTTTCTAGTTGCGTGTCTTGTAGGCTTGGTGGTAATCAGTTTCTTGCTTATAATAAGGATTATAAGAAATTATAAGATGATATGTTCCTTCGTCAAACTTGAAGCTCTAGCTGTGTGTCCTGCAAGTCTGGTGTTCATCAGTAACTGGCTTAAAATCAGGGTTACAAGTAATTATAAGATAATGTGAGGACTTCTTCAAACTTGGGGCTCTAGCTGCATGTCTTGTAAACTTAGTGCTAATCAGTGCTTGGTTTATAATCAGGATTGTAAGTAATTATAAGTTGATATGGAGATTCTTCACATTTGGGACTCTAGTTGCGCGTTTTGTAGGCTTAGTATAGTAAGTCCTTAACTTAAAATTAGAATTATGAATAATTACAAGAACATATGGAAGCTTCCCAAACTTGGGGCTCTAGTTGCGTGTCTTGCAGGCTTAATCAGTTCCTGGCTTATAATCAGCGTTATAAGTAATTATAAGATGATATCGGGGCTTCTTCAAACTTGGCGCTCTAGATGGCTGTATTGTAGGCTTGGTGGTAATCAGTTCCTGGCTTATAATAAGGATTATAAGAAATTATAAAATGATATGTTCCTTCGTCAAACTTGAAGCTCTAACTGTGTGTCTTGTAAGTTTGGTGTTAATCAGTCGCCGGCTTAAAATCAGGGTTACAAGTATTTATAACATGATATGAGGGCTTCTTTGAACTTGGGGCTCTAGCTGCATGTCTTGTAACCTTAGTGCTAATCAGTGCTTGCTTTCTAATCAGAATTGTAAGTAATTATAGGATGATATGGGAGTTCTTCACATTTGGGACACTAGTTGCATGTTTTGTAGGCTTCGCATAGTAAGTCCTTGGCTTATAATTAGGATTATAAATAATTACAAGAACATATGGGAGCTTTTGGAAACTTAAGGCTCTATTTGCGTGTCTTGTAGGCTTAGTGTAATCAGTCCCTGGCTTATAATAAAGATTATAAGTAATTATATAATTATATATGGTTTTCTTTAAAGTTGGAGCTCTGGTTGCGAGTCTTGTAAGTTTAGTGGTAGTCAGTTCCTGGCTTGTAGCCAGCATTATAAGTTATTACATGGGGCTTCGTCAAACTTGAGGCTCTAGTTGCGTGTCATGTAGGCTTAGTGGTAATCAGTCTCTGGCTTATAATAAAGATTATAAGAAATTATAAGATGATATGTGACTTCGTCAAACTTGAAGCTCTAGCTTCGTGTCTTGTAAGTTTGGTCTTAATCAATCACTGGCTTAAAATCAGGGTTAGAAGTAATTATAAGATGGTATGAGGGCTTGTTCAAACTTGGAACTCTAGCTGCATGTGTTGTAAGTTTAGTGGTGATCCTTGGCTTCAGTTCTTGGCTTATAATCAAGATTATAAGTAATTATAAGATGATATGGGGTTTCTTCATATTTGGGACTCTAGATGCGTGTTTTGTAGTCTTAGCCTAGTAAGTCCTTGGTTTGAAAGTAAGATTAAAAGTAATTGTAAGACGATATGGGTTCTTTTGGGGTCTCTAGTTGCTGGTTCTGTAGGCTTAGTGGTGATAAGTCCTTTGCTTATAATCAGGCTTATCGATAATTATAAGATGGCGCAGGAACTCCCAAACTTGGAGCCCTAGTGCAGCATCTTTTCGGTTTATTAGCAATCAGTTCCTGGTTTGATTCATTTCTCCGGTTTGAGTTTTAGTTTTGGTACTTTTAAAAATCCATTTACAGGGCTTATAGCCGTTTATAGAAGTTCAAATCGAGTTATTTAAATGAATAAAGCCCACCAGTGTAAGAATGATCAAAATCACGGAACATTAGTCATTTGACCCGAATCTGAGTCCTGAGTAACTGATAGGTTTCATAGGTATTTTCGTAGATTTCTCCACGTGTAACATGAACAGGAACCTATTTTGACTTTCTTTGAAGGCATCCCTCTCTTTAGATGTATAGTCTACATGTGCTTTGCCATATCAATTTAACAAGCAAATAAATAAATTGAGAAATTTATCATCTCAGAATATCAATGTGGTCTGTGGAATTACCACCACATATTTTTTTTAATCATTGAAGACAATAAATGTTCGATAGTTCTGTAGAAGTTTGTTTCCTTCAATTCGAGTACAGATTAGCTCTTCAGTTTCAAACAACAGCTGAAAACCAGACATTTATTTACTGTATTTCACACTTGTTTTACTGCAATGATTGCTGATTCGTGGAAACGATTAGGTTGTCCAACGGTCAAACTAGTTGTCTGTCAGCTCGCAGCCTGCTATCTACTAACGCGAAAAAGAGTTGTAGTTTTTCGAATTTCTTTCCATCATCGAAATTGTTTGGAACTGAGCAAAATTCGGACATAAAAAAGAAAATCTAGATTATTGTATTCGATATAGTCAAGGTTTTTTTGCCTGTTGCTTATATTCAGAATCTGATCAGGGTGCCACATGACACGGAATATTAAATTATACACATATTTTGCAGCATTTCATTTAAACTTATTTCCTCGAATTTCATTAGAGATGTATATCTCATTCAATTTATTCAGTTCTCACTCCGCGGTAAGAGAAAAATGCGCAAAACCTCAAAATATCTTCATTAAAAATTGAAAGATAAAAAAAAATAAAACACCAAATACAGTTCAAACAATTATAAAAACAATTTTACAATTAAAATGACAGTTTCTGCGTAAAAACAAGCTCTTCTTGCCAGCGAGCAAGAAGGCAGATTTTTCGATTCATTTCAAAGAAAACTGAAAGTTTACTTTTGGTCCCACTTGGCCAAAAAACACTGAAAATGCAGAAACTGACTATCACTATTCCGCTAAGCTTCAAATGTAAACAAATATGGCTACTACGATAAACAAAAACTATTCTTAAACAGCTTTTAAATTGCTGATAACTTTACAACTATTGCATGCAAATCAACTAAAGGCATAAGATCTTAACCGAAACTAAGAATAACATAATTCAATAATTTTAAAGCAAAACATTCACAGTTTGCAACATATAAGAATAAAAATAAGAATAAAACTGAGCTAAGGGAGCCGAGTAACAAAGTGGGTATATATATATATATGTATACTTTCGCTGCGGCCGATTGTAACGAAAAGGGGAGGTGCACAACTACATGTTATAGCAGTCCTAGATACAAATTTCACCATTCTGAGGATACTCGTTTTTAATTTATGCGAGATACATACATACATACGCATGTGTACGTACAGACGTCATGAAAAAAATCTCTTCTGAATCCATTTTTAATCAATTGCAATCTGTTTGGAGAAAAAGAGTCCTTTATTCTGTTCTTACCTACGGATGTTACGCAAAAATATCGTTAAATTACACTCGATAGCGGTCAAAATAGATATTTTCTTAGTATGAGAAATCTGTGCACTTAAACATGGGACAAATCATTTTTCCGTCAATCAAGTCTTTTACTTATATCTCTCCTTTCGACACGTAATTATTTTACTTCTAAACGAGCCCCAAAATGGAAATTTATGATAAGATTGATTTTCTGTAAAGGGAAAGGGTATTTTTTTTGCTTTAATAAAAGTTCGACGGGTGATTATAGAAGTTTTCATAAGAACATAGAAATCTTTTGACGTTCCAGTCCGTGCAATAGTTGACGGCAATTCTTTCTTAAATTTGAAGTTTATTTTATTGCCATTATCACTAATCTTTTTCACAAGCATCTGCTGAATTCTAAAAGTTCAAAGTTGAAATTTGAGAGGCTGTCTACTGATCCATTAGATATTAGGCAATCTATCTGTTTGTCTATAAAATGTAAACTGATCGATAATTTTGTAATCTAGGAATTTCACATGCTTGCGCAATAGGAGAAGCTTTTAGTTTCAGCAAAATAATATTAACTTCAACGTCATTTTTCAAATGTATTTCATCACATTGTTCTCTACAGATTAATTCGACTGTTCAGTCTGAGATCCAGAAATCAGAAATCCATGAAGGATTTTTCGAACGAAAGTTGTATTTGTTAGTTAATTTCCTCGTGAGAAAGTTAATAATGGTATCATGAGTATTAAAGGCTAGGGGTCCGATGAGATATGCATCTTCCTCGTACCTGTAAAAGCTAAAGAAGCTCTAGATTTATTTATATATACACTACACTCAATAAGGCAAGTTGCTGTTAATTTATTAAAAAGAAAAATGGAAATTTTGGTATTTATTAACAGATTTGGTTTTTAAACCATAGTGTTGGTTAGTTTAGTGTACACGTTTTTTCTTTTTTGCTTTGTTCAGTCTTTTCTAAGTTAATCATATTGATGTTCAGTTTTCTTACTAAGAAGACTTTACAAAACTTTTAGTTGTCTTTTTATCATTAGCTTTTCGTGTGTTTACTTTATTTACTAAACATCATGTTCTTCGCGCTTACGCCATATAAAATCTGATTCAACAGCAAAATGACAAAACATTTAAAAACAGCACATCTTTAGAATTTCGGATAGACAGTCTCGCGCGCTGGAGATGAAAATGATTTTTCCTTAGAGTGTTGCCACTGGCCGCTTTAAAATCGTTGAGTTTGTAAATCAAAAATTCCTTACACTATTACAAAATATGGAAGAAATAATAAAACAAATTCGAAATTCAAAATTCGGGCTTCCAGGTGTCTATGTTTGCGTGAAGGACTAAGTTATTCAAAGTTTGATTATTCTACATACCGCTGTTTTTTCACAGTGCGAGAAATATACATACATTCAGGCAGATTCTTCATTATTTAATTTCTTTGACTGTAATAAAGGCGATACTATTTGGTGGCAACAATTTGAAAGTGATGTGACGTTTACAGCGACAATTGGTTCCTGCGGTCAGAACTGTGGGAAAAATTAAAAGAAAAGAAATTCATTTTTGGGAACTTTGAAAGTAAATGAGCGTGAGATAGCTTAGTTTAGATTGAACAAGAAGTGTATAATCGGATTATCGGAATTTGGATTTGAAGAAATAATAACGTTACGGAGTTTGTGTACATGTAAACAATTTTAGTGAAATTAATGTGAAATTGCACTAGTATCTTTTGTATAATGTAAAATGAAATGCTTGAAAATCGAAAGGTGTGCTAGGAAAATAAGAACGCAGTTGCAAGTCTTTTTAACATTGAGGTAAATGGCTATCTCACTAAATTTGCGAGCCATCCCCAAGCTGGTGGTGGTCGTTAAATTTGACGAGAAACCGCCAAAAGTCGCCAAACGTAACGACTTTTTGGTGACATTCTGGCCTGATCCCTAACTGTAATTGATCCCTGTATGGAACTGTAACTGTATGCGGTCGTCATATGTAACTTTGAAATTGGAAGACTGTAACCGGAGGAAAACTATATAAGTCTGGAGAAAGTATCAGCTCACAGTTTTTAGTTGAGAGTGGACTTCGGAGTATTGAAAGATCATGCCAACTTCGCTCTGTGGATGCACTTTGCATTGCATTGTGTTTAAAAATATAAGAAATTTGAAGTGGCAACTACTAATTGTACTCTGTTATACCGAGATGGGATGTACGAATGTTTCTGTGGAAAGTTCCAGAACTGTAAAATATTTCTTTCGAAAAAAAATATCAAACTATTATCAGTTCTGCGTGCATTCAGTCAATTGCGAACCGGAACCTATGCAAAAACAAATAGCTGTTCATTCGCCTAAAAACGCTATTTGTTTATTTACTTCAGCGCATGATAGCAAATTAGTATAAATATTATATAGTATAAAAATCTGATGTATGCACCGCGCGACTTCCTTGTACGGAATATTAAATTATACGCATTTTTTTCTGCCTTTCATTTAAAATTATTTCTTGGAATTTCATTGCAGATATGTATTTCTTATTCAATTAATTCAGTTCTCACTTCGCGACAAGGCAAAAATACTTGAAACCTCAAAATATCTTTATTAAAAATTTAAAAATATAGAAATGTATATAACATAAATATAGTTAAAACAATTTAAAGATCAATTTTTAAGATTAAAATTAAAGTTTCTACGCAAAAACAACAATGGCCAGCTGGCAAGAAGGCAGATCTTTCCGTGCACAAAACTCAAACTTTACTTTTGGTCTCACCCGGGAAAAAGACACTGAAGACGTAGAAACTGACTTAATTTATCGTAGACGGTACGCTGAGTCAATGTATGTATAATATAATTTAATAACTTAAAGGATAATTCCAGAATGGAATAAGCATAATTTAATTCTAAATAATAAAAGAAGACGTTACTTCGTTGTTGCGGAGGTTTATTTATCTAGATTGGCAACAAATCCACTATCCTGCTAAATTTCAAAGGTAAACACATATGGCTGCTATTGTAAAGGAAAAAAATACGCTTAGCCGCACTTAAAGAACTTTTAAATCGTTGATAATTCTACAACTATAACATGCAGGTTAACTAAAGGCATAAAAGTCTTAAATGGAAGATTAGAACAATATAATTCAATAATTTTTAGAGGAAAAAATGCTCAGTTTGCAAACATATAAGAATAAAGAAACTGAGCTCACAAAGCCGAGTAACAGAGTGGATACCGTTTGGTGCGGCCGATTGCAAGAAAATGTTACAGCAGTGTTCTAGCTATGTGTTTAGCAGTCTTATATACAAAATTTCAACATTCTGAAGCTACTCGTTTTTGAGTTATGCGAGATACATACATACATGCATACGTACGTACGCAAGGAAGCTACAAAAAAATCTCTTCAGAATCCATTTTAAATCAGTTTTAGAATTTGTTTAGAGAAAAAGGGGTCCTTTTTTCTGTAATTAAATGCAGATGTAAAGCCAAAATATCGTTAAATTGCATTCGATATGGTTAAAATGGATATTTTCGTTGAAATATGGTAAGTGGAATTTTTCGTAATTACACTATTTCCTTAACTTCGTACAAGGAAGTAAACATGGAAAATCTGAAAAAATTAATAATAATATGATAATAAGAGTTCCAAATATGTTGATGTAGCGTCGAACATCTATTCAGACATCGTTATACTTCAAATTGAAACATGGATTATGGAAAGAGCAAACTTTTGCCAAATGGCACACGAGTAACTGCATTGAACAACTCATTACAGCCGCAAGCCCTGATGGTTGGCGGTTGGGGTTTCTGCGAAAGGAATGCATCCATGCGATGCGTGGCGCAGTAGATGCCAGAGAACTCTTGAAGCTGACAATGGCACAACTGTATTGATACAGTACAACTTAAATTATCCGAACTCCGACTATTCGAACAGCTTTCAGAATGTTTTTAGAATCGAATGGATGATGGAAAGAACAACCTTTTACCAAATGGCACGCCAGTAACTGCATTGAACAACCCATTACAGCCGCAAGCCCTGATGGTTGGCTGTTGGGGTTTCTGCGAAAGGAATGTATCCATGCAATCCGCAGCGCAGTACATGCCAGAGAACTCTTGAAGCTGACAATGGCACAACTGTAGTGATACAGTACAACTTGAATTATCCGAACTCCGACTATCCGAACAATTTTTAGAATTTTTAGAATCAAATGAAGAAGAGAAGGAAAAGGGAAAAGAAGGAAAAACAAGCTCAAGAAAAGGTAAAAGAAGAGACAGGAGAAGATGAGGATGACAAGTCACTTGAGGAATTAAGAAATGTTCTTTTGAAAATTCCTGGATGTTCAGAGGTTAGAGCTGAGGATACAGCAAAATAGATGGTCTGTGATTCTTCAGACTCTGGGTTTGAAATTCTAAATGATGATGCCCTTATTGGAAATGCGAGAGAAGAAAGTGTCGACGAAGATGATGACCTTAATGTCGAAATTGAAGCAAACACTGGACCATCAACAAGTGAAGCGTTTGCCGATCTTAAAACTGCGTTGAAGTGCGTGGAGCGGCAGCCCGAACGTAACCGCGTGCAACTTCTCATTGTCAAACGGATGTGCGACTTGGCTGACTGAAATCGGATGGAGACAGTCGAAGACCTTACTTTGACCTAGATGTTCAGCAAGCAAAGACTTTCAACTCTTATAAGTACTGTACATTATTAATTTAAAAGTCGAACAACAAAAATCCGCGTTATATTTTCAAATTTTCACAGGACTAATTTTGATGGTTTTTACCGAACCATCATCCTCAACTGCAAAAGTGCCTAAAAATTGTAAAATTATTAACAATTTACAAAAATAAAATAGCGTACTGTACAGTACGCTATATAACATGTACACTGCAAATAAAAAAGAGATGGACAGTTTTGTATCTCCCGTTCTACTTAGCCCGATTGACGAAATTCAATTTGCGTTTTTCATGTCTCGAAAGCACGACTTAGGATATGCATTAAACTTATATATAGCATGGCTCCAATATAGGTATTTTGACAGCAAATCGGACTTTTCTGAAAATTTTCGAAGATATACATGAATTTACATATTGCGCATTTTGAAATTTGGCTTATTCGTTAGAAGCGATATTAACGCAAAATTATTTGAAAGTATAGACGATGACTTTTTTTCCGCTCTCCTACAATGAGTAAAAGGAAAGAAAATTAGGTTGCTGTAAACTAAGAAGTTCGCCAAGTAAATTTGAAACGGAGAGTCTGACGAATCACTCACCATCCATTCTTGTCGCAAACTGAAAAATGCGCCAAGATAAATTTTGGAATTTCCCTGTAAATTTCGCTCTAAATTTTACAAAATTTAATATCTAGGCATAATCGAAATATGGAAAAGCATTGGCCTGTCATTTCAGACAAAGTCCGAATTTTGTGTCAAAATACCTGTATTAGAGCTATGCTTTATACACAGCTCGACATTGAAAGTGCGACACCAAGAAGGAGTGGTGAGAAATTTGACGCACGTCACTGAGTTATACGAATGATGTGAATTGCACAGCTCTCCGACGCACGTGAAGTTAAGATATAAGGGAATGAACGTGCAGAATGGGCAATATTCGTGTCGTTATTTCTGCCAGACGAATTATCGGAGAAAGTTGGTTTTAGTCCCGGAGGATACGTGTAATAGGAGAGAATGCCAGGCCGCCGTCAACAAAGGCCTTCCAGCAGATAGACGATTTTACGAGGGGTATGGTGATCGGACTGAGAAGGGCGGGTTGGTCCTTACGTCAAATCGCAGCTGATACCCACATGGATGCGAGCACGGTGCATAGGCTATGGCGAACATGGTTGAAACAAGGGAATGTGGGAAGAAGGAGGGGTGCAGGTGCAGCCAGAGTGACGTCAGCACGCTTGGGTGGACGCATCCGCCGACAAGCTGTAGCGATCCCGTAAGTCACTTGTACCGCGACTAAGGATGTTCTCGTGTCGATGAGAACCATTTCCCGTCGATTGATTGAACGCGGCTTGCACTCACGGCGTCCGTTAAGAAGACTGCCATTGACCCCAGAGCATAGACGACAACGTTTAGAATCGTGCCGGACTGGAGCGATGCGGATGACAGAATGCCGAAACGTTGTGTTCTCAGATGAGTCACGCTTCTGTTTATCCAGTGACAGTCGCCGCATACGTGTGTGGCGTCGACGTGGAGACAGATCTAATCCGGCTGTAACTGTGGAACGCTCCACCGCGCGACAACGTAGCATAATGGTTTGGGGCGCTATTGCCTACGATTCCAGGTCACCTGTAGTTCGTATTCAGGGCACTATGACGGCCCAACGATACTTGGATAATGTACTGCGGCCAGTGGCAATCTCCTACCTTCAGGGGCTGCCTAATGCAATTTTTCAGCAAGATAACGCCCGACCACACAGTGCTCGCATCTGCCAACATGCTCTGCAAGGTATACAGATGCTTCCCTGGCCACCGTACTCTCCTGAACTGTCACCAATCGAACATGTGTGAGATGTGATTGGACGCCGTTTGCAGACTCTTCCCCTGCCTCGTTCAGAAAACGAACTGTGGCAAATGGTTGAAAGGGAATGAAGAGCCATCCCTCAGGACACCATCCACACTCTTATTGACTTTATGCTTGGACGTGTTTCTTCGTGCATCGCTGTCCACGGTGGTCCTACATCCTACTGAGCCGACGGCGTTCTCGCTCTGTATTCTGGCTATCATTTTGAAATAAAGATTACTTATTGCTGCTTGCTGTCTCTGTGTTTTTTCCAAATTTCATCACTTTCTGACCACTCCTTCTTGGTGTTGCATTTTCAATGTCGAGCAGTGTAAAAATCTGATATATATCCTAAGTCGCGCTTTCAAGACATGAAAAACGCAGTTCGAATTTCGTCAATCGGCCCAGAGATATAGAACTGTCTCCCCTCGTCTTTTTGCGCAGTGTACGTAAAAGGGTTGCCTTTTCCTTTTAATTCATTAAAACCTCTTTTTCTTTAAAATTAGTTTTTTCTCCCATTTTTAACATATAGTACCCATAACATATATTTTCAACATATAGTTTCAACATAAAGTGCACGTATACCCTTTCTTCGGAAAAAATCCAATTATGCGAATTTTCGGTTATCCGAATGGGGTTCGGTCTCAATTAATCCGAATAATTGGAGTTCTGTACTCCAATACTGTGGCAACTGTAGAAATGAAGCTATACAATTCGTCACTACTATGCTTATGAAGTTTCTTCATCCCGCCATATAATATTTTGTGATCTCCTGGCATTGGCAGATTTGCGACTTATTCTGTTTTCTTCAAACCACTGCTCACTGATGAGGCATTACTCGACCTGCTAGCTGCGATTCATAACAGAACAATCCTCCTTCTTGTAGGCCTATCGTTCTTCATCGTTCAAACAGCAACTCTTTTATATTGAGCCTTTCATCGTCGACGAGGCACAGCCAATTCTTCTGAAACTCTCGGTTGAGACTACTTTCAAGAAATGCTTCTCAACTCACACATGCGCCAACTTTGAAGTTTTAACCATTTGCATATCATATAGTATTTTCGGTTCCCTGTAAGTTGCAATTTATATTCATGTTCATTCATGCTACTGCAATTTCCGCAAACAGTAGTACACGATTAAAAGGAACTGCTTTTATGCATAAAATGTCATTGATCTCTGCAAAAAAATTTTAGAAACAATTCTTTTTTCTCTCTATGGGCTCCACCTACTTTTTTTACTTCCTTGTACAAAGTAAAAAGGAAGTGCTGTAATCGCGAAAAAATTTCCTGGTATCATATTTCAACAAAAATATCCATTTTGACCGCTATCGAATGCAATTTAACGATGTTTTTGCACGATATCTGTACGTAAGGACAGAATAAAGGACTCTTTTCCCCCAAAAAAATTATAAAACTGATTTAAAATGAATTCTGAAGAGATTTTTTTCGTGGCTTCTGTACGTACGTAGATATGTATGTATCTCGCATAACTCAAAAGCGAGTATCGTCCGAACATTGAAATTTTGTAGATAGGACTGCTATAACACGTAGATGTGCACCTCCTAATTTGGTTGCAATCGGCTAAAAGTATATAAATATACGTATATATATATCCACTTTGTTTCTCGGCTCAGCGAGCTCAGTTTCTTTTTTCTTAGATGCTTGTAAATTGTGCATTTTGTGCTTTAAAAATGATTGAATTATGTTGTTCTTATCTTCCGGTTAAGAATTTTATGCCTTTAGTTAACCAGTGCGCAATAATTGTGGAATTATCAACAATTTAAAAGTTTTTTTAAGTGCGGCTAAGCCTAATTTTGGTTAAGATAGCGGCCATATTTCTTTGCATTTGAAACTTAGCAGAATACTGGATTTGTTGCCAATCAGGAAATAAGCTTCGCAACAACAAAGTAACGTCTTCTTTTAATACTGCGAATTAAATTATGCTTGATTCATTCTGGAATTATCATTTAAGTTATTAGCTTATTTTTGCGTAGAAACTGCAATTTTAATTCTAAAAATTGATTTTTTCAATTGTTTTAACTGTACTTGGTGTTTTACGTTTTTCTGTATCTTTCAATTTTTAATAAAAATATTTGGAATTTTTATGTATTTTTGCCTTACCGCGAAGTGAGAGCTGAATTAATGAGTAGCGCACGCGCATTTGGTAAGCGACGCCGAATCGTCTGTGAAAAAACTGTTTCTTTTTTATTTATTTCATTTCTTTTACGCATCGTTTTAGATTTATTATAGTACTTGAATAGAACTTGTGGTAATTCTTCAGATGATATACTTTTTGCTCACTCTGAGTTATAAAATTAATGAGATGTAATTCTGTTAAATGAACCTAGCGCCGAAGTGTGGCTATGGTAAATAAACATAGTAAACTTTAAGGAGTGCATTTATTCTGTTGTGGTTTATGCGCTATCGACGAAGAAGATTTAATTTAAAATTCGTCAACTGTTAATTCAATATTTTTAAATGAAATGCAGGAAAACTTCATGAAATTTATTATTCCGTATAAGGAAGCCATGTGGTGTATACATAAGATATTTTTTTGTGTGTGTATGTGTGTGTGCGTTTAAGGGTTGAAAAACCGACTAGCTTTCACTAACTTAGATGCGGACGATTTGGCCCGCAGCCAACGTGTTAAGCATACTGGGCTTTGCTGCCAACTTGGCACAAGATCCGTTCGATTGTCACAAAGAGATAAGTGAAAAATATATTTGTGATAATTAAGTTTCTTATGAAATCTTAGAAGTTAAAAATCAGAGGGATATATCTCGCAAACTTTTCTAACACATATAAAACGAATCTTGTACAAAATTGGCTCCAAGCTAAGATTGCTGTTTTTGCTTAGTTATACATGCTTATAAAATTACAAATAATTTGTTAAAAATTCTAACTTTTAAAGTCTCCAGTCAGTTCTTGTCACAGGGAATTTTAATATAATAAAATTTTTCTAAAACCCATAATGAATTTCTCTCACTGCTCATGAACGCCCATAAAAATTACTAAAGTTCTAGCCAATTCCTTTTTATTGATTAGGTCTAATACCTAACAACTTTGTAAAACTGCAATTCTTTCTTTTTTAGTGATTTGCTTTATGACTTTTCCAACCTATTTTAAATAATAAAATTTCCAACTAAATTTTTTTCATCACCTGTTCAATATGCACGCAAGGACAAATTTCTACAATCCCAGATCAATCAGATAATATGCATAAAATATTTCTAAAGTTCCGTTCAAGTTCTTATTAGCCCAAACGGCGTTAGCCCAGAAGGACTATTAATTTCGTTTTGGCATTTTGCATTGGTTCACTATAAATGTCGGTTCCCTTTTCAAATTGTTACCACGAAATATTATCGCCATGTCTTACATTTGAAGAAACTAAATAATGAAGAATCTCCATAAATGTATATATGTTTCTCGCATTGTGATAAAACTACGATACCTAGAGCCATCAAAATTTGAATATTGAAAGTTTCCATCCGAATATGGGCATCTGAAAGCCCAAATCTGAAATCTGAAATTTGTGTTATTATCCATTTCATATTTTAACGAATTTTTGATTAACAAACTCAAGGATTTCAAAGCGAACAGTGGCAACGTTGTACAGAAAAATTATTTTTTTATCTCCAGCGTGCGAAACTGTCTATGGGGAATTCTAAAGGTATGTTGTTCTTAAACTTCTGGTTGTAACGAAAGTTTTTCGCCCCAAAACGTTCTTAATAAAGTTAGAAAAAAAACATGAAAGCAGAACCTTTAGTGAGGGTAGTAATCACCACTCAAATCTGCGATTTTCTGCCTGTCATTGATTTCTAGTTTTTCAGAGCCTTCAGCCCAGAAACTTGGTGGCCCCAGTACAAAAGCAGACTAACCTCATTTCGGACGTCCTGTGCAGAATAAACGATAGAACCAGGAAAATGTTGGTGCAGGTGTGAAAAAGGGTAGAAGTCCGAAGAAGCGATGTCGGAGCTATATGGTGGGTATGGCAAAAGATCCCATTGGAGTACATACAGAGTGCAGCCGCTGCATGCAGACAAGTGTGGTCTTGCATTACCTTGGTGGAACATTACCTTTTTGCACCAGAACTCAGTTCGACGTTTATTCTTGATGGCAGCGTCACCACGGACTAGCACCTCGCTGTACAACTTCCTGTTGAGGGTGTTAACTTTTTTTCAGATTCTCTTTGTAGATAATACCACGGGAATCCCACCACATACAAAGCATGATTTATTTGTTACTCAATTAGCGCTTTGTGACGCTGCCGAAGAGTTCACCAGACGCAGAGCAACCCTCTTTTTGGCCTGTGTTGTTGGAATAAATTTACTTTTCATCACAAGTGACGATCCGATTCAGAATTTTGCCCTTGCATTGATATTCGAGCAGATTTGTGCAAGCTGGAACACATTTGTACTCATCTGCTTCAGTCAGCTCATGTGGCACCCAGCGATTGAATTTGTACTTCAAGTTTATGAGATGCATAACGCGTCTAATGGACATGGCACTAACGCTTAACTCCTTGACAAGCTCTCGATTGGTTGCATACTAATTTTCTTCCACAAGTTCTCGGAGCCGGGCCTCATCTACATCAGCAGGCCGGCCAGAGTGCTCTGCTTCTTGAATATCATAGTTCTTGTTTTTGAACTTTTGGTGCCAAAACTTCACAGTGACATATAACACAACATTAGTACCTAAAGCTGTACACAGTGGGGATTTGGTAACATTCTGTAGGTCACTTTTGGCAACAAAACTAGAAGTCAATGATGCTTCTAATCTGGTAGCCTCATGGTCCTTGTTTCTGAACTTTCGGTACCAAACCTTCACAATGTCGTATACTACAACATTATCACGTAAAGCTGTACACATGATTTGGCGACATTCTATAGCTCACGTTTTGCAACAGAACTGGAAGTAAATGGTGGTTCTAATGTGGTAGCGGAATAGTTTCGTTTCAGACACTTAATGATATAATTAATTTTACAATGTTCACAGCAGATATCTTAAGCAAGTCTCTTTCTTTCAAATATCAAAAATCGCTTGACAGAATATGATTAAACACGCCAACGCCAACTGTTTACTCAGACGATAATTGCGGTGGTGGAAAAGTTTCGTTAAAACCCGATATTTTGTGATTTTGCTGTTGAATCTAATTTTAATGGGGCAAGGGCAAAGAACCTGATACTTAATAAATGAAGTTGAAGGGATTTATATTTATCTTGAATAACCATTTAAATTTAATTTTAAGTTACTTTCCTATGAGCCTTCATTCCCCTAATTGTCAGTGCCAGAATATTTAAATTTGGTACCGCGTGTAAGAAATGCAAATTATACCAGTGGAAGGAAAAGTTTAAATATCGACGTTCCAGTGGAAAGAGAGAGTCTGGGAAATTTCCGTGCGTCCTTATGGGCAAGCTTCCGCATAGCAATTACTGCTGGTTAGCGTGGCTTAATCGCTATTATCTTGCTGCCACTAGACTCATCTACGCGCTGTAGGCTACAGGATTCTATGAGTCCTGTAGTGTAATTCTACTACTTGTGAATATCTTGAATTCTTAAGTTTGATTCTACTGTTTCAGTTACCGCCCAAGTTGAGGCGTAGTATGTAAGCGTCAAGTTGACGCATTGTAAATTATTTAAAGAGTTTAATAAAGGGCAATTTTAACCCTATTTCTGTGAAATCATTATTTCTCCAGATTCTAGACAACAGATAGACAGTAGAACCTTACAAAGTAAACACGCAGAATGTTAATAATAAAGTGACAAATAAACGTTTCGTACAGCCATCTTAGTAAGAAAACTGAACATTGATATGATAAACTGAGAAAACACTGAAAAAAAAGAGGGGGAAAAAACGGAATCTGAAAGGTTTTATATTTTAAATTACATCCAAGGGCGCGCTTTTTTAACATTTTATGTGTTACCTTTATTTATTAAATATCATGTTCTTTGCACTTAAACCATAAAATTCAATTCAAGAGCAATATCGCAAAATAATTTTAAAATGGGTATGTCTTTAGAATTTCAAATTTAGGCTTCCAGATGCCCGTATTCGGGTGGAAACATTTAAAATTAAAAATTGGATGGCTCCAGGTACCGTTGTTTTATCACAATGCGAAAAATATATATACATTTATGAAGATTCCTCATTATTTAATTTCTTTAAATATAAGACAAGGATAATATTTGGTGGCAACAGTTTGAAAAGTGAAACAACGCTTTTAATTAATCAACGCAAAATGCCAAAAGGAAATTAATAGTCCTTCTGGGAAAATTTCCCCTTTGGAGCAAAAAAAAAAAAAAAAAAACAA
>KK120329.1:28418-60890 GCA_000611955.2 Stegodyphus mimosarum
AAAAAAAAAAAAAAAAGCTTCGCAACCTTTAACACTGTTTCGGGAATTCTAAACGTATATTTCTAATACCGCTTTTAAAATTTTTATAATTTTGCTGTAGAACTGTATACGGCGTAATTGCGGAGAAAATGATGCTTAATAATAAAGGTTAAAGGATAAAAAAAATGTTTAACAGAGGTGAGTGTAACAACAGACTTGTAGACCGCGAGAGCGTAAAATGCCATAGCAAACGGTTTTGGATGACCGTTAAAATCTGAAACCTTTCCCTTTTTGTTGTTGTTGTTGTCTTTGAAACACAACTACAAACATAACTCGTTGCACATCGGTGTTAACGTTCCTGACGCAAAACGAATCTAACGTGTATATATATATATATAGTCAGGATTATGATCTTCAAGTCTCCGAGGATTATGATCTCCGAGTATTATGTTATTACGAACATTCGTAACAATGCTATTACGAATCCTGTATAATTAATATTGTAGAGACATTAGGTATTTTGAAGTTGGAAACATGAAAAATTAACAATGACCTCGTCGGGGCTCGAACCACAGACCTCTGGAATACGCGCCGAGCGTGCTGACCTCTACACCACGAAGGCATGCCAAGAAGGTGGGAATATTTCTAAGGTCCCCTAATCCCCAGTCACCCTTTAAAGGTATAATAATAATTATACCTTTAAAGGGTGACAGGGGATTAGGGACCCAATCGCCAAATCCTGGTGGTGGAGAATCCTCATCCACCACCTTTTTTAGTTCGGGCGCCACTGTAGAGACATAAGGGTTTTTTTTTTGGAAGCAGGAGATGTGAAAAATGAGTAATGCCCTCGCCAAGACTCGAACCACGGACCTCTCGAATACGCGCCGAGCGTGCTGACCACTACACCACGGTGGCATGCCAAGAAGGTGGGAGAAATACCTTGTAATATAAGTATAAAATATTTCTTTTCTTTTAAATTGACGCAAAATAGAAAGTAATTACTCAGGATATTATTTACATCCATATCCGAAGGCGAATTGCAATTTATGTGCCGTGATTGGATAGGGGTTATTGAAAAACATCACTACGACTTTGCGCGTCTTTTTATGTGTCTTTTTGCCATCCACAAAACAGCTTGTGCTCTAGAGCCAAGATGGTCCTGGCTGAAGCTCATGCATAGAAGAAACTGCGAACTAAAGGTCATCTATCAATTAAAGAACCTGCGGATTATCAGCAGATACATCCGGAACGGAAACGTATCTGCCTCGTCCTTAGTCACTCCTTTCTTTTCCTTGCAGTAGGAATTTGATATTGCGAGTGAAGATAATGGCTTCATTTAGACTTTTAATAGCAAAATCAGCCTTTTTGACATCGCTGATATTACATTCTGAGCTAGATCTTCAGCGTGAGTGGGAATTTTAATTTTAGGAATTTTCGATTCAAACAAATCATCATAATAATACATGAATAATTAAATATCAGTAATTATAAATATAAATAATGATGAAATTATAATAATGAATGTAAACGAAAAAAGCAAAATATAAAAAAGCAATTTACCAACATATAAGAATAAAAAACTGAGCTCACTGAGCCGAGTAACAGAGTGAGTATATATAGCTCTCTTTACATATATATATATACATATGTGTGTGTATACATATATAATTTTGGTGCTGCCGATTGCCACCACAAAGGGAGGTGCACATCTGCATGTTATAGCAGTTCTATATACAAAATTTCAAAGTTCGTAGGCTACTCGTTTTTGAGTTATGCGAGATACATACATACATACGTACGTACATACGAACAGACACCATGAAAAAAAATCTCTTCGGAATCGATTTTAAATCAGTTTCATAACTCGTTTGGGGAAACAGAATCCTTTATTCTGTCCTTACATATAGATGTCAAGCAAAAACATCGTTAAATTGCATGCAATAGCCATCAAATGGATATTTTCGTCGAAAGATGGTACCCAGAATTTTCCGTGATTACAATACTTCCTTTAATAAACCTCTCTAAACTGCGTCATTTCAAAATTAATAGTCATGACTTTTACATAACGCTGGTGACGTAGACGGTTTTGCGAACTGAAACTAACCACCTAGTATTAATTTTAGAGCTCGATTAATTAGCTAATCAAATGACATCGAAATTAAAAAATTAATCACAAAGTTTTATTCTCGAACACACGCCATTTGCTTTCTTGAACACACGCCATTATAGCTTTTCTTGCTAGCTAAACGCTGTCGCGCTAGTGTCTTTTTACCGCAACCATACTAAAAATGTAAAATTTCTAGAATAAGCACGATTAATGTGGCAAATGATTTGCGGTTTCGAATGTTAACTGAAGTAATTATATATATATATATATATATATATATATAAATCTGCCAGGACTACACGCTTCTTCTTTACGCATGTACATGACTTAGCATTTATCTTTATAAGTTCTTTATTTTAAACTAACCAGTTGTTATAATTTGGATGTGTACTTCTTCTCTATGTATTCCTTATCTAAATGCTGCAAATTATTTGTTTGTGTACGTAGGCTGAGATTTTTGGATCTTTAAAAGGAATGTGTTTCTGGATTACTGCTACATAGTCCCGCTACGTGGTTAGATTCTGCCAGCTCTAGTTAAATGTCAGCTTTTTGTATCCTGCTTCCAGTACTTTAATCTTTCATTAATTTGAACTTCGAATTTTTTATACATTTTCATTGCTTGAGTACATGCTTCTCTTTCGTCATTTTTATTCTTGCAACTAAAGAAGGTTCTAACGAATCTTTGAAAGTAATCCTGCAAATTTATTCAACTTTCGCTAATTCTTGTTGGTGTATCTTCAACATGTGTTCTTTGCCGAGTTATTTTAGTTAATATTAGTTAATACCGCTTTAGACTTTGCTGTGTAAATGATTACAGTAATCTCTGATATTTCTCATGAGTTAGGAAGAATTTATCTTTTCTCTGTTTTTCTCTTTGGGTTATTTATAGCTATGTATCTTTTTTATAGTCTGTTATTTATTTTACTAAGATTTCAATTTCTTCCTGATAATTTGATATGGTTATTAAGGAGATCACTGCATGCTCGTAACATGCAAAAGTATATTTTAATCAAAGAAATTCTAATAAATTAAATTTTTTAACTTTGTTTACCAACAGGAAGAAAAGCGGCATATCAATCATCATAAGCATAGATTCTGATATCGGTAAATATTGTTACGGATTTCTTATTTATTTAGCTATTTATTTAGAATGGTAATTAAAATTGTTTTATTTTCCCGTGCAACGCAGATTTTTGAAGAGAAAAATAAAAGAGCGCGTGCATTTAATATTAATAAATAAATATCTCGTTATTACGGTTGACATCCACGAAAATCGAAAAAAATTGAGAAAATAGATTTTACCAGAATATTCTAGTGAATAATTAAAGAGCTTATAAAAGCCGAATTAAAACATCTCAGCTCAGTTGTAGCTGTTTTAAGCGAACTGTTTGTTTACTTAATGCTGTTACTGATTGTAGCGAATTCTCTGTGAGATAGAATCAATTTCTCTGTTTTGAATTGAGTTCTGTACAACGTTTGAAATATTGTGATATTGCACGAGTAGCTCTGAGGAAATAGTTCAGCATTTTGTTTTATTTCTTGTGAAAAGAATAAATTTATTAACTTTTTAAAGACTTGCGCATTCAATGCATAACGAACCTGTATTCACGCAACAATATTATACTGTTACATTTTTTCCTTAATAAACTTAAAATGGGTTATAGCATCTTGTATTCTTAGCAAGCATAAACTAATGACACTCTAGAAGACTCTGTAAGGAGTTACCTTTAAGTACGACAAAAGTCTAGAGAAGGATGTAAAGAACATTTTACTAACTCAAATTAAATTCGGATGGCACCGATTCGTGCTTACAGAAGCCAACACTCACATTTGGCTTAACTGAAAAAGATAACGATTGACTTGAAATTAAATGTTGTAAATTTAGCCTAACGGCTCACAGGATAATTTAACTCGCAGGCTGGCTCTGACTTGTAAAAGTCGGCGTAAGCAAGCTTAACGGCAAGAAGCGCTCAATGTCACAGAAATCTAATCGTTAGTAAATCAAAGATAACAACGTGGCCTTCAAGCAGGCAGAACATTTTCTCTAATATCACATACTAAAATCTTCCCTTAAGTATTAACTTCCTTCTACTTCATTCGAGCACACACGTGCTAGGTTACTTACATTCTGGCAAGAAATCGTGGATTGAAAACGAGAGTAAAAAGAAAGTTACACTTCAAAACAAAATTAGCTGTTAAGTAAGTAACTTAAACAAATCCTCCACAGGGCCTTTTATACCCATGTTATTTTTGCTCAATATTACGAAAGAAATTGCAATAAATTTAAAACACGGGAAAATTCAGTGTTTAATGCCACCATTTATTTGTAAAATTTGCAAATTATCGCTTTCTTTAGTTAAGTGATAATTTAATATTCAGACCAAGAATTAAATAAATTAGAAGCATTTTCAGAGTCTAATGTATAAATTTACTTTCCATTTAGACAATTCATTAAAAAAATATTCGAAATTCAGACAGAACGATATTTAAAAATACATTTTTCCAAGAAATGAAATCTTTTAACTGCCTTCATTTGACAAATATGACGACAAGTATGACGTCAGACTCACTTTTTATTGCATATTCCAGAAATAACGTACTCCCATTCATCACACACTTTTCTTAAAAAGCTCAAAAACGACCTTTCACACATCCTAAGCAGCTCACGGGGGGCTTTTCCCACTAACTGAGATATAATGTATGTATGGATGTAAAATAAGTGAATTAAGTGTGACGTCACAACAGGAGGTCCAAAAACCTTTCTCTATTAGCAACCCAGGAAAAACAAAATGTGACTCAGGCTTTTAAAAGGTTATTTCAGAACTCGTAAATTGTATTATGTTTTTCGCTTGATATAAATACTTTAATTTTTACTTTCTTGTACGAAGTAAAAAGGAACTATTGCAAATGCGAAAAGTTTCGGGTATCATATTTCAACGAAAATATCTATGTTGACCGCTATCGAATGCAATTTAACGATGTTTTTGAGTGACATTCGTACGTAACATTAGAATAAAGCACTCTTCCCAACTCTTTTTCCCCCCCCCAAAAATATAAAACTGATTTAAAATTAATTCCGAAGCGATTTTTTTGTGGCGTCTGTGCGTATGTACGTATGTATGTATGTATGTATTTTGCACAACTCAAAACCGAATAGCCTTAGAATGTTGAAATTTTGTATATAGGGCTACTATAACATGCAAATGTGCACCTGGCATTTTGGTTGCAATCGGCCGCACCAAAAGCATATGAATATATGTTTATATACATCCCCTCTGTTACTCGGCTCAGTGAGTTCAGTTTCTTTATTCTTATAAATTTGTAAATTGTGCATTTTTTGCTTTAAAAGTGATTGAATTATGTTATTCTTACCTTTCGGTTAAGATTTTTATGCCCTTTGTTAGCTTGCATGCAATAATTGTGGAATTATCAACAATTTAAAAGTTTTTTTGAGTGCGGCTAAGCCTAATTTTTAGTTATGATAGCGGCCATATTTGTTTACATTTGAAGCTTAGCAGAATAGTGGATTTGTTGCCAATCAAGAGAAACTAAGCTTCGCAGCAACAAAGTAACGTCTTCTTTTATTGTCGCGAATTAAATTATGCTTGATTGGTTCTGGAATTATCATTTAAGTTATTAACTGGTTTTTGCGCACAAATAGTAATTTTAATTCTTTTAACTGTACTTGGTGTTTTATTTTTTTCTGTATCTTTCAATTTTTAATGAAAATATTTTGGATTTTTATGTATTTTTGCCTTACCCCGAAGTGAAAATTGAATTAATTAGCGCATGCGCATTAGGCAAGCGGCGCTGTATCGTCTGCGAAAAACTGTTTCTTTTTTATTTGTTTTATATCTTTTATACATCGTGTTAGATTTAGTATAGTATTTGAATAGAACTTGTGGCGATTCTTCGGATGCTATAATTTTTGGTCACTCTGAGTTATAAAATGAATGAGATGTGACGCTGTTAAGTGAACCTAGCGCCAAAGCGTGGCTATGGTAAATAAACACAGTGGACTTTAAAGAGTGCATTTATTCTATTGTGGTTTATGCGCTATGGAGAAATAGATTTAATTCTTCTTTGTTGTTGTAGTTAGAGATTGTATATAAAGCCTGTGTTATCTGAGCAAAGTCCACCATGCATTAATAGTAAACTGAAAATTTGGCAAAATTAAGTTTCGTTTTAGCTTTTACTGTTTCGCTTTCGTTTAGCTTCTCTTTCTTCTTCTTTTTTACTTTTCTTTCCTTCGATGTATGCTTGAAAGTGTTTTGATTTCTTTGTGATCGGAGACTACTTACGAAAACTTTCTTATTTTAGCAGCATTCATCATGTATTAATCGTGAACTGAGGCAAAATTATCTTTTCTTTGAGCTTTACTGTTCTTTTTAAGCAAGTTTCTATCCTTCTGTTCTTCTACTGTTTTTCTTCCCTTTGCCGTAATTTTGAAGGAGTTTTAATTTCTTTGAATTTTTCTTCTTCCCTGCTTAGAAAAAATTTCTTCTCGTAGCAATATTCACCATACGTTAGCCGTTAACTGAAAAGTATGGAGAAATTAACTTTTATTACTTTTCTTTTTCATTTCTATTCTCTTTCTTTTCTTTTTTTTATTCGATGTATCTTTTAAAGTGTTTTAACCATGGCCAATTGATCAAAGCTGTCTTGTAAAGCAACTTAGCCATAAATTGATTATCTACAACATTGCATTTTCTTTCAGTCCCCCCCCTTTTTTTTCCTGATCTTTTTTACAGCCTCGTATCCCATTCCACTTTCGTGAATTAACCTTAAACGCTAAAATTACTAAAAGTAGCAAAAGTAAAAGTTTAATTTAAGTTATTTTTAAGCATTTATTCTTAAGTTAATATTTATTTGAGTTAGCACTTGATCTTAATATTCTATATTTACTCATCTATTCTCCTCTATATTTACTCGTCTATTCTACCTATTTTAGTTGCCTTAAAAACATAATTAACACATGTAGCGATGGTTAATTTTCTTGCTTTATATCTGCAGGATAGCATAATATACACTGCTCGACATTGAAAATGCAACACGAAGAGGGGGTGGTCAGAAAGTGATGAAATTTGGAAAAAAGACAGAGACAGCAAGCAGCAATAAGTGATCTTTATTTCAAAATGATAGCCAGAATACAGAGCGAGAACGCCTTCGGCTCAGTAGGACGTAGGACCACCACGGACAGCTATGCGCGAAGAAACACATCTAGGAATATAGTCAATAAGAGTGCGGATGGTGTCCTGATCGATGGCTCTTCATTCCCTTTCAACCATTTGCCACAGTTCGTCTTCTGAACGAGGCAGGGGCAGATTCTGCAAACGGCGTCTAATCACATCTCACACATGTTCGATTGGTGACAGGTCAGGAGAGTACGGTGGCCAGGGAAGCATCTGTATTCCTTGCACAGCATGTTAGCAGATGCGAGCACTGCGTGGTGGGCGTTATCCCGCTGAAAAATTGCATTAGGCAGCCCCTGAAGGTAGGGGATTGCCACTGGCCGCAGTACATTATCCAAGAATCGTTGGGCCGTCATAGTGCCCTGAATACGAACTAGAGGTGACCTGGAATCGTAGGCATTAGCGCCCCAAACCATTATGTCATGTTGTCGCGCGGTGGAGCGTTCCACAGTTACGGCCGGATTAGATCTGTCTCCACGTCGACGCCACACACGTATGCGGCGGCTGTCACTGGATAAACAGAAGCGTGACTCATCTAAGAACACAACGTTTCGGCATTCTGTCATCCACATCGCTCCAGTCCGGCACCATTTTAAACGCTGGCGTCTATGCTGTGCGGTCAATGGCAGTCTTGTTAACGGATGCCATGAGTGCAGGCCACGTTCAACCAATCGGCGGAAAATGGTTCTCGTCGACACGGGAACATCCAGGGTATCTTGCACATGCTGCAGAATCGCGGTACAAGTGACTTGCGGGACCGCCACAGCTTATCGGCGGATTCATCGATCCACGCCTGCTGGCGTCACTCTGGCTGCACCTGCACCCCACCTTCTTCCCACATTCTCTTGTTCCAACCATGTTCGCCATAGCCGATGCACCGTGCTCGCATCCATGTGGGTATCAGCTGCGATTTGACGTAAGGACCAACCCACCCTTCTCAATCCTATCGCCATAACCCTCCTAAAATCGTCTATCTGCTGGAAGGGCCTTCGTTGACGGCGGCCTGGCATCCTCTCCTATTACTCGTATCCTCCCGGACAAAAACCAACTTTCTTCGATAATTCGTCTGGCAGAAATAACGACAGAATATTCCCATTCTGCAGGTTTCTTCCCTTATATCTTACTTCACGTGCGTCGGAGAACTGCGCAATTCACATCAATCGCATAACTCAGTGACGTGGGTCTACTCTAAAATTTGCTTAAATTTCTGACCACTCCTTCTTGGTGTTGCATTTTCAATGTCGAGCAGTGTATGCTATTTTCTACATGAAATGAAAATGAATAAAGCGTTATGCGCAGAACTTTCTGTTAAAGGCCTCTTTTCTGACGATCCTGTTTTGCTGCTTTTAAAATTTTTGTGATTTTGCTTTTGAATTGTACACGGCGTAAGTGCGAAGAAAATTGTGCTTAATAATAATAATTAAAAAAAAAAAGTCTGAAAGTTTTCAGATTTTAAATTACGTCCAAAGGGGCGTTTTTTAAACATGTTGTATGTTACTTTTATTTATTGAATATCATGTTCCTCGCATTTAAACCATAAAATTCAGTTAAAGAACAATATCGCAAAATAATTTTAAACTGAGGATATCTTTAGAATTTCCTACACAGTCTGACGCGCTGCAGATAAAAATGTTTTTTTCTGTACAACGTTGCCATTGCCCGCTTTGAAATCCTTGAGTTTGTTAATCAAAAATTCGTTAAAGTTTTACAAAATATGAAATCGTTAATAAAACAAATTCCAAATTTCAAATTTGGGCTTCCAGATGCCTATATTCGCAGGAGGATTTCGTCATTCAAAATTCGATGGCTTTAGGTACCGTCGTTTTATCACAATGCGAGAAACATACATACATTTATGCACATTCTTCATTATTTAATTTCTTTAAATATAATACAGGGCTGCAATATTTTGTGGCAACAGTATGAAAAGTGATACAGACTTTTAATGTTTCCGACGCAAAATCGCAAAACGAAAACAATAGTCCTTCAGGGACAAAGCCCCTTTGGACTAATAAAAAAAAAATTAATTGCGAAAAAACAATTTCTTTTTAATGAGGATTCTTTGTTGAGGAAATAAATACAACCAATAAATTTCAATAAATATAGAACGTTCTTTACAGTCTTGTGATTCACTCCGTTTTTCTTTCCACAAGGCAAGACGTGTTGATTCGCACGAGTTGAAAGGAACCGGAGATGGACTAACTCCGAGAAAGTGAGAATGAAACATGATACAGCCAACATTTAATTGCAAACTGTCGGTCACATATGACAACCACCGTTTTTGAAACATTACAAGTCAAAAAAGAAATATATACATATGCAACATTTTTTATTAAAATAATCAATTGTATTTTCTATGTGTAAAAGTGGTGAATAGAAAATTAAAAAAATAAGACTTATAGTGAATTGTATGTTGAATAGCTACTTAAAGATTCAAAGGAATGTGTGCACTTTTCTTCTTCAAATCATACAGTATAAAGTCCGAGATCCGGACTCGTCGGGACTTTGGGAATTCCGGATTTTTCCGGATATTAGATCATCATTTTAAATCTAGATAGATGGTACGCAAAAAACATAAAATTAAAATTCGAAATCGGGATTTATGAAATAATGAATATTTATGATCTAAAGGGTATCACAACTTAAAAAAAAAGCTTAATATTTAATTGTTTACTTTATTAAAGTTTCTTTCAACGTAAGTTGTTTGCTTAGTTGTTGCTGTTGTTTGTTAAGAAGCTATGCTTCCTCTGAAAATATACACCTTTAAAATCGAAAATGCAGAACTGCGTAGTGTGCATCTTTTGAAATAGAAGAAGACGTATATGAATGAAAAGCATATGTCAAAAGATGCACTGAGAAAAAAAAAGGGGTATAGTTCTATAGCTCCCGTTCTACTTTGCCGATTGACGAAATTCAAATTGCGGTTTTCATTTCTCGAAAGCGTGACTTAGGATACATAATAGATTTATATATAGCATTGTCCTAACATAGGTGTTTTGACACAAAATCAGACTTTTTCTGAAATACTAACATACCAATATTTTTCCATATTTTGATTCTGCGACTCAAATCATGCTTAGATATTAAATTTTGTAATTTATGGTGAAAAAGTTTATCTTGGCGTATTTTTTTCAGTTTGCACCAAGAATAATTCACTTGGCGAACTTCTTAACTTACAGCAACCTATTTACCTTTCCTTCTTTTTCCTTGTCCACGAGCGGAAAAAAAAGTCACCCTAGATACTCTAAGTGTGTAAACCACATTTTCGTTATTATCGCTTATAATAAATACACCAAAATTCAGAAACGCTCCAAAATGTAAATTCACGTATATCTTCGAAAATTTTCAATAAAAATGTCTAATTTTTTACAGATAGGCTTAGAAATACATCTGCGCTATAATGATGGCAAAAATTTTGTAGGTTATAATTCAAAATTTTTTTCCAAAAATTTATAAAAATTATTTAAAAATAAAAATTTTAAAAATAAATCATAAAAAATGTCCGAATTATATTAGGATTAAACCTAAATTTCGAATTCTGGAGGAAGGAATTAAGTAAATTCAATAAAAAAAAGATATTAATAAATATTTATCAAGTTCAATTAAACACAGAGAAGCTAAAATTTTTAGAGGTAATTGTTTAAAAACCACTCGTGCGTTTTTTATAAAAATTGGCAGTTTGGCATAATTTGAGTCGTAGAATCGAGATATGGAAAAAAATTGGCATGTCATTTCAGAAAAAAGTCCGATTTTGTGTCGAAATGCCTATATTAGAACAATGCTATATTTGAAACTAATACATATCCTAAGTCGTGCTTTCGAGACATGAAAAACGCAAGCTGAATTTCGTCAATCGACCCAGTAGAATGGGAGATATAGAACTGTCCCCCTTTTTTTTTGCGCAGTGTACTATCACGTATTATCATTTGTGCTGTCTAAGCGGGATTCTGGTTAGCCCCGGAAAAGGCATGGATGTTTGTAAATATATAGAGTCCGTGGGGCATGTAAGCTCTCTAAACATGCGGCGAGCCGAAAATCTTCTCGAGAGATTGGTGGTAAGGAAAGAGAGGTGGGAGAACTTCGGACCTGTCTCTTCGGGGTGCTGTCAATCAAAATTGGGGACGGAACTGAGCAAAGTCGTATGGTCTGCTGTATCAACGAATATGTATAGTTAAGAAGAAAAACTTCGCAGCATTAAAAGTGGTTCCCTTCGAACGAAAAGGGAAACAGATGCGCATGCGTGAAATATCTGTCGCCAAAAAGCGCTAAAGCTCGAAGCTGACGTCGAAGTTCGAACAGGTTCGACGGTCACGTTTATCAAGAGTTTAAAGCTGTATGACGCCACTTTTTCCCCTCCATATTGACGGATATAAAATCAGACATCAAACTGCTATATGTATAATGCAAGTTCAACAGCCAGTGAAAGTGAAACTTCGTCTAATATTTCATCATTTCCCAGCTCAAAGAACGATTCATCTTAACCCGTGTTCCTCAATTTCCTATACACGTGGAGGAGGAGGAAAATCTTGGCCAGGTCCTGTACGTCACAGGGAAGAAATTCTCGCCAACAGGTTCCGTCGCCAAATCCCTTGGCGAATGTTCCCTTTTCTTTCTAGCGGCGTAGAAGACAAACTGATTTACATTACGTCTATGGAGCCTTTCCTTCTTTACACAGACGTTCTTTGCCTGTATGGCGCCATGGCCAACTATAAAAAAAGCCAAGACTTCAGAAGTCACGTGATCTAACGCTACGAACTTCGTCTGAGCAAAGAATGTTTGAGTGTGGGACGTGCATGTGCTTGTCGTTGCAGTTGCTTTCTTGTTCGTGTCGCTCGTTAATAAGGAATTTTTAAACCTCTTTATTTCTCAATATTAAATAATGCCAGATCGAAGCTGTGTCCCAGGGTGCCCGTCAAATTATGACAAAGCTGGCACGTACGTTTCTGTTTTTAATTTACAAAAAAAGTTGAAAAGAAAAGATCGTAGTGCAAGAAGATTCCATGTAAAAGCTTGGTCGGCATCTGCAAGAACTGTTGCGCGTGAGAAACATTTCATTCAATCGGATATTATAAGACTTGATGAAATACCAGCCAGAGATGGTACTGTCTTAAAAGTGCCAAAAAAATGTCCAAAACTGAAGAAGGATGCTTATCCGTCTGTATTTCTTAAATGCCTTTAATATCTCACGGAAAACATAGCTACTGCAAGAATGACTAAACTTGAAAAACTTGCAAAATCAGATAACCTTGCATTTCAGCAATTTTTAGATAAAGACCGAATCAAAAGTTTCATTGATGTTTATGAGCAATTGCAGCAACAGGTAAATTCGTTCAATTTGACTTCAAAACCCATTGTAATAAAAAACAATCATCGTATTATCAGCCCCAAGGGTCTTTTCAAGCATAAAAGTCAATAATAACATGAGTTTAAATATTTTTCTTGGTGATGTATCTCAGTTTAAAATTATTCTAAATAATATAAATGATGTCTGTTACTATATCTCAGTTTAAAATTATCCTAAATAACCCAGATCATCTTTTACGATGGCGTGAACTGGAAACTATTTCAAGTTTCATTAAAAATATGCAGAAAGAGGATTTAAATGAAGTGCTTCCTAGTGAAAAAGAAGAGTCTGTGTTTCATTGGGGAAAATGCATTTCTGTAGATAAAGATGCGTATGACAATAAAAAATTCGTATTAGAGCAAATGAACTTGTGTGATAAATTCGAAATGGCTCGAAGGTATAGTAGTGAACTTTTACTTTTTGCATATTCTTTATACATAAAGTCCTCAACGTGCTATTCTTTGTTGTACGATAGTGGTGTTTTGCCGATGCCATCAACCGATCATTTAGATAAAATTACCAGCAAGCATTCTGCATGTCAATAATTCGTTACACAATGTAAATACAAAAAAGTACACTGAGAAAAAACAAAATTTAAATTTAAAAAAATCTGAAAGCTTTTAAATTTGATATTACACCCAAAGAGACGTTTTTCAAATATTGTGTGGGTTACCTTTATTTATTAAATATCATTTTCTTCGTACTTAAACCATAAATTTCAATTCAAGAGCAATACAGCAAAATAATTTTAAAATGAGCGTGTCTCTAGAATTTCCGATATACAGTCTCACGAGCTGGAGATAAAAACGTTTTTTTTTTTCTGTACAACGTTGCCATCGCTCGCTTTGAAATCCTGGAGTTTGTTAATTAAAAATTCGTTAAAGTTTTACAAAATATGAAATCGATAATGAAACAAATTCCAAATTTCAAATTTGGGCTTCCTGATGCCCATATTCAAAATGATACGATAAATAAAAAATATTAAGGCAAGGTAAAAAAGCACGATTACGTCATTCAAAATGGGATTGCTCTAGATACCGTAGTTTTAACACAATGCAAGAAACATATATATATTTATGCACATTCTTCATTACTTAATTTCTTCAAATATAATACAGGGCTGTAATATTTGGTGGCAACAGTTGAAAAGTGAACCGAAATTTATAGTGAACCAACGCAAAATGCCAAAACGAAATTAATAGCCCTTCTGGGCTAACGCCCTTTGGGATAAAAATGGGACATTTCTATATCTCCAGTTCTACTAGGCAGATTGCCGAAATTCAACTTGCGTTTTTCATGTCTCAGAAGCACGACTTAGGATAAAATTATATGTGTATATAGCATTGTTCTAATATAGATATTTTGACACAAATTGGGACTTTTTCTGAAATGGCATGCCAATTTTGTTTTTTCATATTTCGATTCTACGACTTAAATTATGTCAAACTGCCAAGTTTTGGTGAAAATCGCAAGAGTATGTTTTAAAACATTAGCTCTCAAAATTTTAGCTCCTCAATGTTAAAGGCCCACTAGCGGCAGAGCGGTAAAGACGCTGAACACTGGTAGTTCGGTCTGAGGTTCGAAGAATCCCGCGAACGGGCTGGCTGCATGGGCGTTTTCGTGTTTTTCCCCATGTGTAACGTGTATACGAGCCAGTTTCCCTTAGAAAGTCCTCTACGAAGTCATCCCTCCCTTTAGGCAGATAGCCCTCGTGTGCTTTGCCATAATTGAATAACCTAACCTAACCCTCAATGTTAAATGAATTTCATATATATTTATTAATATCTCTTTTTTTATTAAACGTATTTGATTCTTCCTTTCACATTTCGAAATTTAGGTTCATTTCAAATAAAATTCGCCGGTCTTTTATGATTTATTTTTAAAATTTGTATTTTTAAAATTTTTTTAAAAATTTTCCGAAAACATTTTGAGTTATAATCTATAAAAGTTTTGCTATCATCTTAAAGTATTTCTAAGCATGCCTGCAAAAAATTAGTTTTTTATTCAAAACTTCCTAAGATATACGTGAATTTATATAATTATGCTCTTTGAAATTTGGCATATTTCTTAAAAGCGATAATAATTCAAATGTGGTTTAGCAGTTTTTTAAAATTATTTGAAAGTAGGCACGATATGGCTTTTTTCCCGCTCACGCACAATGTAAAAAGGGGAAAGGAAAATGGGTTGCCATATATTAAGAAGTTCGCCGAGTGAATTATTCTTGGCGCAAACTGAAAAAAAATGGGCCGAAACAAATTTTTAAATTTCTCCGTAAATTTCTCACCAAAAATTACAAAATTTAATATTTAGGCATAATTTGAGTCGTAGAATCGAAACATGGAAAAACATTGACGTCTCATTTCAGAAAAATTCCGCTTTTGTGTCAAAATTCCTATATTATAACAATGCCATATATAAATCTAATACATATCCTAAGTCGCGCTTTCGAGACATGAAAAACGCAATTTGAATTTCGTGAATGAGCCCAGTAGAACGAGAGATACAGAATTGTCCCATTTTTTTTATTTCGCGTAGTGTCGATGAAAATGGAATCGTAAATCTACTAATGGATGTATCTATGTAAAGAAATCAATTGGTTATAAAGAGAAGTCAAGAGCAGGTTTTGCAGAAAAGAAATATGATACTGAAGCTACAACTGTACAAGCTTTCACGATAAGCTCTGTTTATTCATCGTATAAAGAAACTGCTGCTTTAGTTCCTGTTAATAATATGAATGCGGATTGTTTATCTTGCTTAACCCGCAAAGCTCTTCATATTCTGGAGAAAGCGGGATTTTCAGTTGTTTCGATGATTTCTCATAAGAATAGAATAAATACGAATTGTTTCAGAAGGTAGATCATAAACAAATGTGAACTCGTGATATCAACAATCCTGCGAATGGCGATAAAACGTTATGCTTACGTTTTGATTCTGTGCACCTTTGGAAATCAACAAACAATAATTGGAATTATCAGTCAGACATCCAAAAAATATTTTGTTGTCGTGATTAGTGATTCATCAAAATATACAAAGCCTGAAGTTTCTCATCTAGTGAATATATATCATAAGGAGAAGACCGGTGAAATGGGCCCTAAACTCTCATTCAAAAGTTTATATCCATCAAGTTTAGAAAAACAAAATGTGAAGTTATAAGGTCTTCTTAGCATGCCTTCGTGGTGTAGTGGTCAGCACGTTCGGTGCGTATTCGAGAGGTTCGTGGTTCGAGTTCCGGCGAGGGCATTGCTCATTTTTCATGTCTTCTGCTTTCAAAAATACCTAATGTTTCTACAGTGGCGTCCGAACTAAAAAAGGTAGATGATGGCTGTAGATGATGATTCCACCAGGATTACCACCAGGATTTGGCGACTAGATCTCCTAACCCACAGTCGCCCTTTAAAAGGGGACTATATAAGGTATTCTTCCCGCCTTTTTAGCATGCCTTTGTGGTGTAGTGGTCAGCACGCTCGGCGGGTATTCGAGAGGCCCTTGATTCGAGTCCCTGCGAGGACATCGCTCATTGCCTAGTGACTCTGCAAAGTTTGCTGTAAATATTTTCGTGAGAGAAATAATGCTTCTGTTCAATTATCGGGAAAGCAATGCTGTATTAATAATTGGCAGGACACAGTAAAAGTTTTGCAAATTACCAGAAAATAGTGGAACCTAATGAATGTGAGCCACCTGAAGAAAAGCCTTTATATAAAATAGGAAGATTGTGTAAGGTTAATCCTAAGTTTATTAACAGTTATTTTAAGTTTTGTATCATTCCTATCTTATTCTAATTTCAGCTTACAATTTCCTGCCAGTATGTAAATTCAGAAACGCAGTTAATGCAAATGAGAAAGAGTACTATTTAAGTCGTGACTTCACCGACTTCGGGAGAGAGAGTCTGATTCCCTGACTAGCGCGTTTGCCTTTTGGCTACGTCCCTCTTAGCTGTTACTGCGCTCCGCCATACCTTAACCCATGCTTGGCTTCGCCGATTTAATTAATACTTAAGGGCCAACTAGTTAGATCTCTGGTAGCTTCGTTAAGCTAATTTTAGTTTAGATTATTATTATTTTAAGTTCTAGCCCGAGTGGAGGCTTTGTGTAAAGTTCCAAGTAGGAACTGATTGTAAATATACTGGAAAATAAAGGATTGTAAGCCCTCTTTAAGTCTTACGTGTTCTGTTCACACATTTAAGCGATTATTCGCTTGTTAGTGTTCGTGGGGTTCTAAGTTAGATCTTTAGGATTAAATAAGTAAACCCCACAACTGCAAAGCATTTACTGTACGTGATGATAAAAGTTTCAGTTTTTGCAAAAATTCTGTTGTTCGCTGGAGCAGTGGAAAAAGATGAAGCAACAATCTCGTTGGAGATGAGGAAGCGTTTTTTGCTCTTCATCAGACAACACATGCAATCATCGATATAATTCAAGAACTTTTAGTAAGTAGTTCAAAATCTATTTTAATGTCCGAATTTCGGACTGATAAATTGGAATACAGATTTTCGCAATATCGTCAGTTGTCTGGAGTCAGTTACCGTGTTTCAGTTCAGCAAATTCTGAAGTCTGAAAGAAATAGTATGAAATTGAAGCCCATTCTTCACCTTTATTATAATTTATATGGAAACATCTGTCTAAAACAATTTGTTACATTATTTTCAGACGTTAACGAAGTAAGTTGATTTTCTAACTTCCTAATGAAATTATTTCCAATGGTGCAGAATTGGCTGCAATTTCGGACACTGGCGCAGAAATTCTCACATACATTGCTGATTATTGCACAAATAATATTAAAACTAATTTCAGTGCTTGCATAGATTTCTACGTCTTGGACAATGAATTGTTAGTTGAAATTTGTGATGAAACATAAGTGGAAACAAATTATGCATGTATTGATACTATAAATCGAGGAGGTTTAAAATACCCAACAGAAAATACGGTGTTCTTGATATCACCTGCATATTTACTTTTCTAGACTATTATATCTGAAAAGTAGGAGAAGAATTTTATCCACAGCAATGGAAAACAGCACCAGCTTTTTACAAAAATAACTGAGGTTCATCTCAAAATAAATGATGTACTGTGTTTGAGTGAAAGATGCTGTGAATGTAATTTGTGATATAAAACAATAATCATTATTGTCGTCAAGACTTTTCTTAATATATGCTTGAACAATTACGTAAAAAATCTGATGTATACACCGCATGACTTCCTTGTACGGAATATTAAATTATACGCAATTTTGCATTTCATTTAAACTTATTGGATTGAATTAAATCCACTTTATCGATAGCGCATAAACCGCAATAGAATAAATGCACTTTAAAATTCACTATATTTGTTCACCACAGCTACAATCTCGAGCTAGCTTCACTTAATAGCGTTACATCTTATTCATTTTATAACTCATCAGGACGCACAAAAATTATGTATATCATCTGGAGCGTTACCTAATCGTTGCCACATGCTCTATTCAAATACCATAATAAATCTAAAACGATGTGTAAAAGAAATTAAACAAACAATAAAAGAAACAGTTTTTCACGGACGATTCAGTATTTCTCATTCAGTTCTCACTTTGCGACAGAGCAAAAATCTGTACAAACTCAAAATATCTATATTAAAAATTACGAAGTAAATATTAAACACTTATTTCCTCGGATAAATTCCAGAATACATTAAGCATGATTTAATTCGCAATAATAAAAAAAGCCGTTATCTTCGTTGTCCCGAAGCTTAGTTTCTCTAGATTGACAACAAATCTAATATTTTCCTAAGTTTCAAAGGTAAACAAATATGTCCGCCATGAGAAAAATGATTAGGCTTAGCCACACTTAGACAACTTTTAAATTGTTGATAATTCTACAAATCTTGCATGTAGATTTACTAAAGGCATGAAAAGCTTAACCGTAAGATAAGAACAACATAATTCAATCATTTTTAAAGCAAAAAATGCACAATTTACCAACATATAAGAATAAAACACAACTGAGTTCATAGAACAGCCTTTATACTATTTAAACTCTAGTTTTCTTTTTAAGCCTGTAAGAGAAAAGAATCTCCTTTTCAAATATCCTTTTAAAAAAATAACCAAGTAATGTCCGATTGGAAGCACGCTATGAAAAGTCCTTTGTAAAATCATGTTGTAGCCCAAACAAATTCCACCATGTTGAAGAACGATAACTGCCACGTCGCCCCGTTTTGCTGGAAATATCAAATAACAGTTACTTAGCCTCCACTTGATTTACGTGGAAAACTTCCATACATGCAGATGTTCATAGGGGTGCATTCGAAAAGAAGGAACAAAACGTTACTGAGCAAAACCACTGCAATATCTTCTTGGGAGACATCAATGGTCAGTTCTTCACATTCGGCATCTTTTCTTTTTTCTTTCGGCATTTTCAGACGCATGTTGGACGCATGTTGGCTCAATACAGCCTCTTTGGTTTCGAATTTCTTCAACAAGGCACCAATGGTAGACTTAGTCGGTCGATATGTTGTCTCCAGGCATGTCCAGGAACTGCTGCTGACATGTGGTTAAAACTTGTGCATTTTTCAACTATCCTAGGACACGCACACATAACTAATTCATGCAAACAGCAACTTTATTGTGTAGAGACTCTTAGCCCAATGACAGAAACAAAGTCAGAAAGCAGAAACTACAGACGGGGTAGGTCTTACTGACTAGCGGATCGGTATTCCGTGTTGCAACCATTAAGCCCGTTTCAGACGGTGGTATAAATGTCATACTGGTTTAATCCGAGATTCGTTGCTAGGTAACCAGAGCTTGCTACGTCACAAAAACCTGTTTAGAGGTTTTGGCATACAGTTCGAAGTTTTCAACGTTATGCCGAATTGGTATAAGAGTCGACCAATCAGAGCAAACGCGCGAAACCTGTTGAGCGAGAAAATAGTGCGAGTAAGGTATAGACTCATCCACGCATGCACAAATTTAGCTTCTGTAATTGGTCACGGCTTAGATCCTGTCTCGCAGGTGTGAACGGAACTCACGCATTTTATGCGTTATGACTAAGCTTCTGTGACATTTATACCACCGTCAAAGGAGCCTTAGGCTGCGTTCAAACGGGATCATAAAGGTCATAGCTAAAAAAATGTAGCAAAGGACTTCTCAGCCGCTATTATTAATTTCTGTTAATTACTTAATTGCTAAGATGTTGTTGTTGTTGTTACCAATCTCACTTACCTGACAAAGGTCAGCGCAAGGCACGGCATTCATTGTGAATATTTACAAAAACATATGCTGCTTTTCCATTGCAAAGAACTCGAAAGTTTGTTTGATTTTAAACGATTAACGTTTGAAATTAAGTACAATTAACGCATATACATTTAAAGGCAAAGAAAGTTAAAGGGTCTAGATTTTAAGATACCCTCTATTTCAGTAAGTATCGTACATAAAGTTTGCAGATTGCATAATGGCTGTTTAATTAACATAGCATTGATGAGTGATAATGAGTATTGTTTTAAGAACGGAATAATTTCGGTTTCTTTCTGTTTGTTAGCATGAGCTAACAAATGTAAATATTCTGGTTATTAGGATATTCGAACTGGAATTTGATGTATAGACGTTTCGCGCTGCTTGGGAACCGGCCTATGACCGTATGTACAGATTAGAAATTTTAATTTTCTTATTTTTATTTTGGGTTTAAATATTGTTACGAAATGCCCAGCTGCGGTAAGATAGCTACCCCGCAAAGCGGGTTTAGGGTTGCCGGAAAGTGGCAAGGCAGAGTTACCATATTTTGCGCGAAATCGGCCGTTTGGCGACAAAATTGTCGATATACCACAGACAGAGCGAGAACATTCTAGAACAAATTCTTACCGGTTTTCCCGAGAATGTTCCCGAAGGCAGGTCAAAAGCTGTGTAAAAATCTGCCTGTATACGGAGTAGCAGTTTATCGTGAGAGTATCTAGAATATGTTGAGTTCAGTAACGGTGCTTTGAGTTCAGAGATTAGCTTGAGAGCGACCGAACCGAGTCGGGAGCTATACTTAAGTCCTTTGCCATGAAGCTGCCTTCACCATTATAGCCTGAAGGCTGTGTTACTGATTGTTACAGCATGTTTGTTGTAGTTTTTCGACCACTGTAACGCGTCTTTGGAACTCTTTTGTATAATAATGCCGAATAAATTGTGTTTTGATTATTCATCAAGTGTCATCGTCAGTTACTCCAAATCCACAAACAACAATATATTTAAATACAAAAGACTTTTTTTTACACAAAAGGGCTATTTGTTTCGAAACGAAATTTTACATCGCCCATCCTAAATGTGTTGTTTCATTTTCAATTTGAGTCTGTTGTCATTTGGGGAAAATGTAAGATATTTATCTTTTAAATTTAATCTGTCTGATGCGGATTAGCAAACTACATTATTTAAAACAATTATGTATAATTCTTAAGAACTTTTTTTTACATTTTAATCTGATTGATTTAAAAAAAGTGTATTTAATTAGTGATAATGTCTGATTAAAAGTATTTAATATTTTTATAGAATTACGTTATATATTTTTTCACTTACATAATATTTCAATGTTACATAATATTTCATGTTACATAATATTTCCATGTTAGTCTAAATGTATATTCATCTAATATCTTTATAAAATACTTTGATATTCCACTTGCGCCATCTCTGTTGACAATCTCTACAAATAAACTCCATTAAACATTAAAAAAGCCTTTTTTTTTTTTTTTTTTTTCGACCGTTAAAATCTGAATCCTTTCAAATTTTTTATTATTATTTCTTTATTTTGCTTTCACAATGATGAATATTTATGCGACTTAATAATAATTTCGCTCTAAAGTTCTTTTTATTCCCCGATATCCTGAGGATATAAAGGAATGCGGTAGAAAAGAATTTACGACCAGTTCTTCCACCCCCTTCATTTCTCCCTGAGATATTCTTGATTTTTCTTCTCTTCAACACCTGCTCCAGCCGCAAACACGACATTCTCCATCCCTGGGTTATCTTTTCGACCCACGCATCAGTCGCAAACACAACGGCTTAGAGTAAGCGATCGCCTCTCTTTTAACTTCCTTTTATTTTATGATGCTTTTAAGCTTTTCTTTCTAATGATTGTAACACCAAGTATACTATTCTCAGGAATTTACTCACGTAAATGTTACTAAATATCAGCTTTCATAAAATGTGATGAAATCTCGAATACTCAACTTTTTTACAAATTTGGTAGGTCTTTCTTCATTGGCTCATAAAAGAGAGAGACTTGAATTCTATTTTCTCAATTCAATCACTAAAGTAATAATTCTTATTATTATTCAACAACGGATATTGAAGTTTTGATTGACACGCTTCCACAAATTTTGTGTTTCATTAGTTTGAAAGTACGTGAGCAATCGCGAGCATTTTATTTGCTTGATCCATCGGTAAAGCACGTAAAAGTTATCTTTCAAAGGAGGTATACTTTCGTGGAAGACTTTTTAAGGGAATGGGGCTCCTATGACCTTATATAAGGGAAATCCAAAAAATGAAGGCACAACTTTATATATATATATATAAATTAAGGAGTAAGAATGTATTTTATAAAAAACGAAATAACTATCTAGTCAAAATTAGCACCTGTAGCTGAAAGAAAGTGCTTCCAGATAATAAAAAAAAATTCGCTAATAGAGAAGGATGAAGGAGAAAGTTTTAAAAAGTTTTATAGTATATATGTATATATATATAAAGATTAGAAAAAGGAGTAAAATTCTAAAAGCAATCACCTAAAAGTAAATTTCATACCTTAGTTCCAGAGTTTAAAAATAACTTGAACAAATAATCAGTTATTAAAAAAGTAAAAGTAATTGCAAAAAAACTAAATGTTGGTACATAAAATACTCAACTTTAAAAAAAAATTAACACATGTAAAAATTAAAAGTAATTTTAAGCACAAGCTAAATTACGTATTTAAATCACAAGCTAAAATTACAAAGAATGGCAGTAAATGGCACTTTAGCTTAACTCGAGGTTTATCACGGACTTATCAAGGGAAAAGCATGACAAATTCGAATCCAGCTAAATACCTTGCGCGTTTCGTCAAAGGACAATAATTGAGACTGAAATGTATTTACATTAATAAAAAAATAAAAGAATCAACATATTACAGTTGGTCTCAATTCTTATCATATCTTAAAAGAATCAACATATTACAATATTATTATTATCTTAATTCTTATCATATCTTATTCAGTACTGTAATATGTTGATTCTTTTATTTTTCAGTTTACAGTTGATTCTTTTATTTTACATATTACAGTTGGTCTCAATTCTTATCATATCTTATTCAATACTGTAATATGATGATTCTTTTATTTTTCAGTTTACAGTTGATTCTTTTATTTTACATATTACAGTTGGTCTCAATTCTTATCATAGCTTAAAAGAATCAACATATTACAGTTGGTCTCAATTCTTATCATATCTTAGAATCTTTTATATTTCTATTAATATAAATACGTTTCAGTCTCAATTATTGTCGTTTGACGAAACGCCTAACGGTATTTAGCTGGATTCGAATTTGTCACGTTCCCTTGATAAGTCCCTGATGAACCTCGAGTTAAGCTACATTGCCATTTACTGCCATTCTTTGTAATTTTAGCTTGTGATTTAAATATGTAATTTAGCTTGTGCTTAAAATTGCTTTTAATTTTTTTAAATGTTGAGTTTTTTCTATACCAACATTTAGTTTTTTTGCAATTACTTTTACTTTTTTGGTAATTAATTATTTGTTCAAAGTATTTTTACCTTATGGAACTAAGGTATCAAATTTACTTTTAGGCGATTGCTTTTAGAATTTTACTCCTTTTGCTTATCTTTAAATTTATGCGCAAAATTCTTGACCAAATAGGTTTGTCATGTTTTAGTACTACTTTCTAATATTAAAGATAAGGAGTAAAATTCTAAAAGCAATCGCCTAAAAGTAAATTTGATACCCTAGTTCCAGAGTAAAAAAACTTAATACAAATGTATACACACACACACACACACACACATATATATATATATATATAATGTTGCGTTATACGGGTTCGTGGATTTGAGAGTATCCGATGAAAACACGATGCAGAACAATAAAAAGCACAATTTATTTACAGGAATCACTATTTACAGCACAGTTCCAAAATTATCTTTAAAAGCGTCGAAAATCTACAATAAATACGCTGAAACAATCAGCAACACAGCTTCAGGCTGTAACTGTAAAGGTAGCTTCACGGCAACACTAAACTTATAATAAAACACCGTGGAACAATCATCAATACACTGTCAAGCTATACTGTAAAGATAGCTTCACGGCAAAGCACTATCTCGATTGCTTTCCGTTCACAAAACTCTCGCGTAGCTTAGTAAGCAGCTATTCTCACAATAATCACAACGCTCACACTACTTCACAATCTCAGACACTCTCGCAACTCTTCACAATACTTCACAATCTTTTCGCAACTCACTGCTCTCAGAAACGCAAGGGTTTATATAGCTTTTCTTTAAGTTCGACACGTTTCGAGAAATATCTCGACAGGAAGTTATTCTAGAAGCTTCCCGATTGGACCATGGGATATCGCCTATTTGGTCTCCAAATGGGCGATAAAGTCGCCAATCTGGCAACCCTGCCATACACTATTTTATGGCAACCCTAGTGCTATGCCGGAAAACTTACATACAGGCGCAGCCGCCGAATTTTTCGTAACAATATATATATATATATATATGTAGACATTTGTATTACTATATATTTTTACCCCAAAAGAACATTAGCTCAGAAAGGCTATTAATTTCGTTTTGGCATTTTGCACCGATTCGTTGTAAATTCTGCTAACGCAAATTTCTGTTAGCACGAATTACGAATTTTTTTTTACCTGTTGTGTCACTCGATTTTGTCATTTAACACAAACTTTCAAATTTTTTCTTTTTTTTTTCTTTTTTCTCTTGTTGTTTGTCTGCTAGGGCTGCGTTCAAGAATCTTTTGTCCTGTTTAATTGATAACCTCTTATCATTTTTTAAACTGTTGTCACTCGTATCACTTTTCAAACTGTTGCCACCAAATATTATCGCCGTGTGTTATATTTAAAGAAATTAACTAATGAAAATTCTGCATATATGCATGTATGTTTCTCGCATCGTGATAAAACAGCTGTTCCTAGAGCCATCCCATTTTCGATAACGTAATCTTCCTCCGAATATGGTTATCTGGAAGCCCATATTTGGAATTCGGAATTTGCTTTGTCAGAATTTCTTTTATTATCGATTTCATATTTTGTAACACTTTAAAGACAAGCTCAACGATTTCAAAGCGAGAAATGGCAACACTGTGCGAAAAAAAAAATTTATCTCCAGCGAGCGAGACTGCGTATAGGAAATTCTAAAGATACGCTCATTTTAAAATTATTTTGGGATATTGCTGTTGAACTGAATTTTGTGGTTTAAGTGATATTTACTAAATAAAGGTAACACAGAAAACGTTATATGATATTTACTAAATAAAGATAACACACAAAACGTTAAAAAAAGTCCTTTTGGGCGTAATGTAAAATCTGAAGGCTTTCAGATTAATATTTTTTTTACTATAATTTTATAACAGAGGGCGTACTCTATTCTAAGCCGCCATGATAAGCCCATGAAGCGAAAACTTTATTCTTTTCTAACCTCTGTTTCTGTTTTTCCTTTTTCTTGTTTGCTTTCCAAAAACATTTTTTACAAATTAAAAATTTATTTGCGGGTAATTCACCATTTGGGTGATTTCTGCTTGCCAACGCCAGCTTCTTTCGCCAACGATGCCAAACTGGCAACCATTGGTGTCCTGTTTTGAATTTCGATCTTTTGTTTCTTCGTTGCGTAACGATAGGTGGCGGTGATTCCACTTCTCTGTTAACTTTAATGTATATTTTATTATTACGTCACCATTACGTTTTATTTACTTTTATTTCAGTAAAATATATCTAATTATTATTTCTTTTTCTTTATTGGATACTAAATTAATGCATAACCATTTGTTTTCGCATTATTTCATTACATCTGGGAAACAGCTGCGTAGCTGAGGAATTCAGAGTTTTTGAGAGAAGTATTAAAAATAAATAATTTAGAATGGTTCATCAGCTAATTCTGGATTAAGAGAAACTTAGTGGTTCTTCAAGGGATGAGGGGCTCAGTTGAGTTTGATCTACCTCCTTTTGATAACGTTGAATCAGATTTTAATTGCATTCCTTCTTTTATATTTTTTTGTTCTATTTTTGTGTTTTCTTTAGTATTTTCCGTATAAGTCATTAGGTTATTTGGATGCTGGAGACATAAAAAAACGAGCAATACCCTCGCCGGGACTCGAACCTGAACCTATCGAATACCCGCCGAGTGTGCTACCGTTACACCACGAAGGCATGAAGAAAGGAAGGAGAAAATACCTTATAAGTTATTTAGATTTTTATTTTAGTAAATATTTTTTAAAAATTGTAAAAAAAGCGATATTTTGAACGGTAAAAATTCTAAAAAGTGAAATTAGAAAGTAAAATTTGAAGTACTAAAGAGGTAGCTATTGCCATTAGTACATACCCTTTAACACGAACTCGTTTAAAGCGAACACTCCGTTAACATGAACAAAATTTCAGTCCTGGCTCGTATATGATCTTATAGGAAGTCTTATCGGTTAACGTAAATTTCGGTTACCACGAATTACGAATTTTTTTGGTCCCTTGTGCCACGCGATTTCATCATTTAACATAAACTTCCAAGATTTTTCATTTTTTCCCTGTTCTTTTTCTCCTGTGGCTGCGCTCAGAAATCTTCCGCGTGTTTAATTGAAAACCACTTATGATACTGGGTAAATGTACAGTCCATAACATACACGATCTAAGCTTAAACAATATAAAGGTTCAATTTTCCCCTCAAATGCCACAAGTCATCGTGACTGCAATAATGCCTTAATCTAAAGGTCATGACTGCAATAATGCCTTAATCTAAAGGTCATGACTGCAATAATGCCTTAATCCAAAGTATCATGACTGCAATAATGCCTTAATCCAAAGGATCATGACTGCAATAATGCCTTAATCCAAAGGATCATGACTGCAATAATGCCTTAATTCAATGTAAAGGCATTATTGCAGTCGTGAACAACTCTTATCGCAAGCGACTTGTGAGAGCCGCAATTCGCGCTGATGAAAATGATACAGAAACGCGAACTTGAAGTATGCTTGATGCAATAAAAGCTATCGCCACGTCCTGACAATCCGTGTCAACACAACACATACATAATTGCTTTAGCAGACCCTGGAGATTTAAGGACACTAATCCTGTTCATGAATTAAATGTTAACAACCATATCACTTCACCTGAAGAATGGAACAGTCTACATAACAATGCGAACTTTAGGGTTAATTTTGAGAAGTTTGCTAGTGCAGATGACGATGCTACCATGTTTGTTCCAATGCAGTCTAATGTACAATCAGTTGTGTCCTAGGTACAAGTGTCATCAAAAGGAAATGAGAAGGACAATATCTTCCCCAACGCTCCAGAAAATGCCACACGTCTGGGACACAGTAGAACGTTTTGCTGGAACATGCAAACTGACCGCTAGTTTTATGGATGCCATGAGTACAGTTGGCCGCGAAGTTATCTGGCATTTTCATTATCGTCTGCGACAGAGCAATATACAACAATTTTTTACCAAAAAACATTATCTGCGAGTTCATTTTTCAACTTACAGTACAGTAATTAATGTAATATTGTAGTCTTTTCTGTGACGACAAGCATAATACGTACTTATAGCACATATAATACTTATTTATAGTATAGTACTATAGAGACATTAGGTATTTTTTTTTGAGGCAGGAGTCGTGAAAAATGAGGAACGCTTTCGCCGGGACTCGAGCCACGGACCTCCGGAATACGCGGCAGCGTGCTGACCACTACACCACGAAGGCATGACAATAAGGTGGGGGAAATACTTTATAGTATAGTTTGACCGTCTCAAGCGCAAGCCTGGCTGGCATTCTGCCAAAACACATAGATTCATTCAAAAGGGGCGTTATTAGTTGCTGCGACGTGAAAGTCTTCTCTCCTTCTCTTCTCCGGAAAGAGATATGCTGGACAGAAAGAAAGTCCCCATCCTTCCACCCTACTTTGAGAATAGTTCGGTCCAAATGGCGCATGCGTGTTTGCGCTCATGAGGCGGCTGAACTCTACTTACGTAACTATATACCCTAAATGCAGAAAGAGTTATTCCAAAAGTAAAATTTGAGTCACCAGATAAGACGAACTTTTTTAACATGAAAATCTTGATTTTTCGGTCTCTTAAGAATCGTGTTAATGAGGGTTTACTATACAGTAAATATATATATATATATATATATATATATATATATATTAATTTCGTGGCCACAGTCACTTGGCACTTTAATCGTGCCTATTCAAGAACATTTACATTTTGGATATTATTGCGACAGAAAACGCGTACAAAGAAATAGCGACCAAGCAGCATGCAGAGAGAAGCTAAAGTGCGTAGTTATAGAATATGGAAGCACGCGAAGAGAAATGTTTTGTTTTGAGTTAAAAGTTTCAGTTCCCAATTATTACGTCATCAGCGCTGCGAAGGCCATGGAAAATGGAATGATCTGGAAATGAAGCAATCCAGAGACGTTATTACGATTTTTAGAACAGAGAGGGAGAATTAAAGGGAATTAGGGGTTAGTTTAAATTATAATTTTGATTCACATGTGTTTATCTTACATATATGTATATTTATTTACTTATTTATATATAAATAAATAAATAAATAAGACTATATATATATATATGTGTGTGGGTTTGTGTGTGAGATAAGTTAGTGCGTAGTAGGAGGAAACCGGTTCTTTTAAGCAGCTTTTGCTGTAGATAGAGCTGAGTGGAAAGCCATGAAGACTCATTTAACAGAACTGAGCTTGAAGTATCCCAATCTTTATTTTTACGCATATGAAATCATCCCTTCGCAGAATACAATAATCTTCATGTACACGGGTTTTAATGTACGACGTCATCTTAGGCAAGTAAGCAGCAACGTCGATGAGGAGTGTCTTGCCAGGAGGACAGCGTAAGCGAAAGAGAACGCTGCAATTCAGAGGAAGAAGGGAGGTAGTCAAAAGTTTCAGTTCGAGTTAAAAAAGTTTTGGCTTACAATTATTTGATTGGGCAAGAGGTATCTGCATTAAGCGTTACGTAACATGGAAAGATCTCAAATTTGCTAGAAAAGATGAATTTAGGAGGACAGCATAAAATCTAGAATCTTTAATTTTGAGGTCACCAATTATTCTTAAAGCAGCCATTGTATTTTGTTTTATGTTACATATTCTTTAGAACTATTACAATCTTTATTTTTACGCAAATCAAATCATCCTTTTTGCAGACAAGGTAATCATAGTTGAATACAATAATTTCCATGTACACGCATTTTAAAGTACGACGTCATCTTAGGCAAGTAAGCAGCAGCGACGCTGAGGAGCGTCTTGCCAGGAGGAAAGCGTAAGCAAAAGAGAACGCTATGATTCAGAGGAAGGAGTCAAAAGTTTCAGTTCCTGTTAAAAAAGTTTTGGTTTACAATTATTTGATTGGGCAAAGAGGTAGGTACCTGCATTAGGCGTTACGTAACGTGCAAAGATCTCGAATTTAGGACAACAGATGACTTTAGGGCAGAACACCAAATCTAGAACCGTTAGTTTTGAGGCCGCCAATTTTTCTTAAAGCTGTCATCGTAATTTGTTATAAAAATTTAGACTATAACTAAAAAGATAGATAAGAGAGCATAAAATCTATAATTCTCTAAATCTAGAAAGATAGATAAGAGGGCATAAAATCTAGAAATATAGTTAATAGTGAACATAAGTTAATAGACAGCATAGAGTTAACAGAGAGTTTAAGTTAACAGAGAGCATAAAATCTAGAAATATTCCAGGCCAGCGGTGGAAGATATGTAAGAAAGAAAAAACTATAAAAATACTCTGAAATACTTCATATATATACTTTATATTTGCCTTCGACTAAGTTGTCAAGCCTGCTGTTCTAAACTTTGCAAAAACGCTTCCAGTCACTTCATCGTGAGATCCGTCATCTGAAGTTAAAACGCTAAGATTTCGTCTTTTATTAAAAAATATGTGGTCTCCGTTAAAAAGTTATTAACAGACAACTCAGCTGTAAGAGCATTTACATCTGAGTATCTGAGAGAAAGCTCTGAACTCAAACCCCATCTTTCGCTCAGGTCATTCTATGCTCATGTAAGAAATTTTTTGCACAAATTAAAACTAAAAGCAAAAATTTTTAAAATTAAGAATATAATTGCGTTCCATGAATTTTAATAAAAATCGCCATTTCCAGACATGTTTAACTTCTAGGTACTAATAGTCTTCTAGGTACTTTTAGGTGCTAATAATAACTTAAACCCCATCTTTGGCTCAAATTCCATCTTTGGCTCAGGTCATTCTATGCTCATATAAGAAATTTTTTGCACAAATTAAAACTAAAAACGAAAATTTAAAAAAAAAAGCCCATAATTGCATTCCATGAATTTTATTAAAAATCGCCATTTCCAGACATGTTTAACTTCTAGGTACTTTTAGGTGCTAATAATAACTTAAACCCCATCTTTGGCTCAGGTCATTCTATGATCATGTAAGAAATTTTTTGCACAAATTAAAACTGAAAACGAAAATTAAAAAAAAAAATAAGCTCATAATTTTATTAAAAATCGCCATTTCCAGACATGTTTAACTTCTAGGTACTAATAGTCTTCTAAGTACATTTAGGTACTAATAGTAGCTCAAACTCCATCCTTGTCTCAAATTCCATCTTTGGCTCAGGTCATTCTATGCTCATGTAAGAAATTTTTTGCACAAATTAAAACTAAAAACGAAAATAAAAAAAAAATTAAGCCCTTAACTGCATTCCATGAATTTTATTAAAATCGCCATTTCCAGTCATGTTTAACTGGAAATGGCGATTTTAATTTGGGTACTAATAGTCTTCTAAGTACTTTTAGGCATTAATAGTAATTCAACCATTTCAAACTAATATTTCTGCAAATGAAACCACCATTTAACCTAGCATCCATAAGATTTTAGTCTGGTAAATTATAAAGAGTCCATTTCATTTAGTCTTCAATGGCAAAAAAAGGTATTGTTATGAATTATGTAATTAGATACGTAATTTTAGTAGAATTATAATTAAAACTGTTATATTTCCCCGTGCAATGCAGCACGAGACGAATTTGAAGCTATGACGGAAAAGTAAGAATGCAGGAGCACGTGCACTTAACATTGAGTAAAAGGATATCTCGATAATCTGTATTAAAATTGAATAAATGCAATTGCTCACCATGTTAGCTGTAACCGTAGTTCCATTCTCTTATTGCTTTCCAGAAATCTCGAGAAGCAGAAGATACTAGAAATATCGCGTGACCGATTGAAAATCATAAAAGGCCGGAAAAAGAACTTCTTCGTCAGTTACTTAGTTACTGTTTTTGCGACTTGTTATTTCCGCTTGAATTTATAAATATCCGAGTTGGTTTTCTCTTTAGATGTGCTTTGCATTACGTTATATTCAACATTTTTAGTTGTTTGAAGTTTAAGTAGTAAGTTGAACGTTTTTAATAGTTTTAGTAGTTTTTAGCAGTTTGAATTATTAAAAGATTTTTGTATTGTTACGGATTTCATATTTATGTGGCTATTTATTCAGAATTGTAATTAAAATTTCTTTATTTTCCCGTGCAACGCAGACGATATTTGAAGAGAAAGCTACATCTGAAAAAATAAAAATAAAAGGGCGCGTGCATTTAATATTTAATAAATAAGTATCTCGTAATTACTGTGCCATCCAGAAAAATCTAGAAAAATCGAGGTTATTCTAGTGATAATTAAAAAGCTTATAAAAGCCGAATTAAAACACCTCATCTCAGTTGTTGTTATAGTTGTAGCAGTTTAAAGCGAACTGCTTTTGTTTACTTCATGCTGTGATTGATTGTAGCGATTTGGCTGCGAGTTAGAATAAGTTTATCTGTTTTAAAGTGAATTCTGTTTAACGTTTGAGATATTGTGACATTGTAATAATATCTCTGAAGAAATACTTCAGCATTTTGATTTATTTCTTGTGAAAAGAATAACTTTTTGTTAATCTTTTAACGATTTGTGCATTCAATACATAACGAACCCGTACGCACCCAATAGTATTATAACAAGAGAAACAATAATATAACGTAAAGCATCATGCTGAATACAACTGTATTATTAGCCCAAAGGGCGTTAGCCAAGAAGGGCTATTAATTTCGTTCTGGCATTTGGCGTCGATTCACTTTCTGCGTTCATTCACTTTTCAAACTGTTGTCACCAGATATTAGAGCCCTGTATTATATTTAAAGAAATTAAATAATGAAGAATCTGCATAAATGTATATAAGTTTCTCGCGCTGTGATGAAACAATGGTACTTAGAGCCATTGTATTTTAATTAACGTAATCCTCCACGGAATATGGGCACCTGGAAGCCGTAATTTGGAATTTTTTATTATCTATTTTATATTTTCTCAGACATTAACGAATATTTGATTAACGAACTCAACGATTTCAAAGCGACCAATGGCAACGTAGTACAGAAAAAACATTTTTATCTCCAGCGCGTGAGACAGTGTATCGGAAATTCTAAAGATAGGCTCAATTTAAAATTATTTTGCGATATTGTTCTTGAACTGAATTTTATGGTTTAAGTGCGAAGAACATGATATTTAATGAATAAAGGTAACACACAAAACGTTAGAAAAAGTTCCGAAGGGACTATTACTTTCGTTTTCGCATTTTGCGTCGTTTCACTTTTCAATTTGCTGCTTATTTTATTTTATTTATTT
>KK120329.1:61350-79870 GCA_000611955.2 Stegodyphus mimosarum
TTTCACTTTTCAAATTGTTGCCACTAAATGTTATCGCTCTGCATTAAATTTTAAAAAATGAAAAATCTGCATAAATGTATGCATGTTTCTCGCATTGTGATAAAACCTAGAGCCATCGAATTTTGAATGACGTAATCCTACTGCGAATATGGGCATCTGGAAGCCCTAATTTTGAATTTGAAATTTGCTTTATTATCGATTTTATGTTTTGTAACATTTCAACGAATTTCTGATTAACAAACTAAATGATTTCAAAGCGAGCAATGGCAACACTGTACGGAAAAAAAAAAAAAAACATTTTTATCTCCAGCGCACGAGACTTACAGAAATTCTAAAGATATGTTCATTTTAAAATGATTTTGCGATATTGGTTATGAACTGAATTTTATGGTTTGAGTACGTAGTACATGATATTTAATAAAAAAAGGTAGCACACGAAACGTTAAAAAAACGCGCCTTTGGACGCAATTTAAAATCTGAAATCTTTCAGTTTTTTTTTTAAATTTTTTTTTTTTGTGTGTGTGTGTATCTGTAATTGTATCGCTGATATTCTGCTGATAATTAAAAAGCTTATAAAAGCCGAATTGAAACTCCTCATCTCAGTTGTTGCTGTTGTTGTTGTAGTTGTAGGTGTAAAAAGCGAACTGTTTACTTAATGCTGTTATTCATTGTAGCGATTTCGCTGTGATATAGAATTATTTTATCTGTTTTGAAATGAGTTTTTGCTAAACCTTTGAGACATTGTGATATTGTGCGAATATCTCTGAAGAAATATTTCAGCATTTTGATTTATTTCTTGTGGAAAGAATAAACTTTTGTTAACTTTTTACGACTTATGCATTCAATCCATAACGAACCCGTACGCACGCAACAATATTATAGTGGGCTATTAAGAGCTATTATGGACTATTATGAACTATTAAGGACTAAAATGTAATTAATATGAAGTGCTAATATGTATGGACATTAACAGCGAGAGGCAAGTACAACTGATAAAAATGGACAATGGACAATGGATATGTTACAGAAATTCGACATTGCAAAACTAACCATGAGTAATATACACTATCTACGTTTAAATGACAAAATTACAAGTGCAATACTTATAAAGCAAAAAATGTTTAATACTGATATGCAAGACTTCAATAATATTTTTAAAAAATTTTAATAAAAATCACGTAGCATTCTAAGTGCAAAGATGTAACAAGACTACTAGTGACCACAAACTACTATGTAAACACTATGTAAACTTATTTGAATTTATCAATAAATGCCGCCGCTCACTGATCAGGCACCAATTCTGCTTCACAGGCACCAATTGCTTCGGTCAGAAAAAGTCTGGTCGGTGGGAGACCAGTAGTTTGAAGTGTAACTATTGATTATATTGCTTGATACTGTCAACACTTGTACGAATATCTCTGAGGAAAATTACAAAGCTCTGATATATTTCTTTTGATAAGAATAAATTTTATTAACCTTATTATAGGACTAGTGCATTCAATCTGTTACGAAACCGTACGCACGGGTTCGTTATGGATTGAATGCACAAGTCGTTAAAAAGTTAATAAAATTTATTCTTCCCACAAGAAATAAATCAAAATGCTTAAATATTTCCTCAGACATATTCGTACAATATCACAAAATCTCAAACGTTAAACAGAACTCAATTCAAAAACAGAGAAACTAATTCTATCTTACAGCGATTTCGCTACAATCAATCACAGCATTAAGTAAACAAACAGTTTGCTTAAAACAGCAGCAACTGAGTTGAGGTGTTTTAATTCGGCTTTTATAAGCTTTTTAATTATTCACTAGAACATTCTGGTAAAAGTTATTTTCTTGATTTTTGTGGATGGCAACAGCAATTACGAGATACTTATTTATTAAATATTAAATGCACGCGCTCTTTTATTTTTACTTTTCCGACGTTGCTTTCTCTTCAAAAATCGTCTGCGTTGCACGGGGAAATAAAACAATTGTAATGACAATTCTAAATGAATAGCTAAATAAATACGAAATCTGTAACACTATGCTTTAACTTAAAGTGGTTGTAGCGAAAAGAACCAGCGTTAGCTGAAACTCTTTTAGATGTATTCCGTGCCCGCTTACGTGCCAGACTTACCCATCGCGTAAATTAAAAAACTACTTCTCAGAAACAGAATGTTAATCTTAAAATTGAATGTCTTGGGGCAAGATAACATTTGTCCCAATAAAACTGCGTCTAGGAAAATGGCGTTTTAGAAGCTAAGCAGACAACGGAGACAGGTTTCCAAGAATAAAATGCTATGCTTAATTAAAAAGACATGTATGTTCCAGTTTTAAAAACTAGAATTTTTATTTTAAGCTAAAGTAAATTAGGGTAGCATTCCGCCTGCCGCTCGTAGGTTCAAACTCCTAAGGATATTGTTTCCAAAAGAGTTTGTAAGTTTGTCGCAGCTGTATCGATTTGTTTACGACTCTAAGGTTTTAAAGTATTTATTTTATTTTAAATAACAAATTATTATGATTTAAGACTGGTACAATTTCTTCTTTCCGTATTCTCCCCAAAATGAAGATTAGATTTTTGTGTGTTCCAGTTGACGTTTTTGAATGTTTAAATTAGAGCCTCTGGTAATCGCTTCTTTCTGTTTACATGCTATCGCCAGCTCTGCTGCAAGTTACATCTCAGCTTTAGCATGTTGCTAACCAACGCTTTAAAATATTCTCCGGTAGAATTCTGACCAAGCTATGTTCTGCGCAAACACCGACTACGTTACTTACACTGAAATCTTAACGTTTTGTTATGTTAATTTAAATATGCAACAGGTTTGATTTTTTTTTTATGGCAAAGAACTTTGGAGGACTTTCTAGGAAATATTGATTCGTATACACGTTACACATGGGGAAAACCACAAAAACTCCCATGCATCCAGGCCATTCGCCCTGAATCGAACCCAGTCCAAATGCACGACAGATAACGATTGTTTGTTGTAGCACAAGCCATTTAAGACTAAATAACAGTAAAAAATCTGAACGAGTTCAGATTTAACGATCGCCCTTGGATATGTTACGGTTTTTCTATACTCATGCCGAGTTCGCACTCTACCAAGCTGCTGTTATACTCACTCTTACTAACTTTTTTTGTCTTTTTAGCTTCATTATTAAACATCATTTTTGTTGCACTTATTCCATATAAAATTCAACAGCCAAAAGTACAAAAATTCTAAAGGCAGCATAACATTACACATTTAGAATTCCCGATGCAGTTGTAAGTGTTGGCGTTAGTATTAACGTTTTATGTGTTTGCTTTACTTATTAAATATCGCGTTCTTGGTGTTAACGGCACATAAAATTCCATTCAATATCAAAATCACAAAGTATTTAAAAACAGCATCTATTTGGAATTTCCGACAGACAGTCTCCCGTGCTGGAAACGAAAATGCCTTTTTTTTTTTTTTTTTTTTTTTTTGTATAAAATTTTTTTTTTTTTTTTTTTTTTTTTGCGTATAGTGTTACCACTGCTCGCTTTGAAATCGTGAAGTTTGTTCATCAAAAATTCCATAAACTTTTACAAAATATGAAATGAATAATCAAACAAATTCGGACTTCCAAGTGCGCATGTTCCTGTGGAGGACAACGTTATTCAAAATTTGATGTCTCTAGGCACCGTCATTTTTTCGCATTGGTAAAAACATTCATGCAGATCTTTTATTAACTCTCGATATGACATTTTGAGAGATATTCAAATCTTAGACTTTAGCATCTGTCTCTGTTATTCCACATAAAACAGATCCTACAATGTACCTAGCGAATTCTTGCACAAGCGTAAAGAACTACCAACACAGAAGAAGGGTGAAAAGTAACCTTTATTAATTCAAAGTTAACAGAAAGGCACGATCTTCGTGCGTTACAAAACACCGTCAACTTGCGATGAAAACTTAAATGCAGAATATAATTCAAGTCGAATCTAAAACAGAATAGTGCTGGATTAGCACGTTAATTTACACCTAACAGGTTGACTCTCAAGAACCTAACAGGCGTGATGATAATTCGAAATGGTCAAAAGGCTTACTGGCGTAACAGAGAGATAGCAACGAAACGTGCGCTGGTTAGTGAAAACACGCTCTGAATAAACTCAGAGATTCATCCGTTTAAATATTCATTTCATTTAACTTTAATTTCACATCCTGGAGAGAAAATGCTAGGGAAAGTTGAGAAGTTCAGGAGAGATATCAAACTTTAAATAAATTTGTTATGCAGAATAAGGGAAACCCTACAAGGCTACCTCCGTTTGTATTTAACCTCCCTCGATTCTACCAATTATTCGTTACTTTTGACCTTCACTTAAATGATGCCTTTGAGCCATAACTACTGAATGCTGATTGCTCTCTGAAAGCACATTCACTTTAAACAACAGTACAGACCATTATTGCAGCATGCGTCTATTGCGCACTACATTGTCAGTCAGCAAATTTGCTTATTTCGGGGGCAAACGTATGCTCGGAAGTGAAGTTTTCGGTTCAGTTACATTTAATTAATATAAATAATTGCAGCGCCAGGCATTGGTTGCTTTCTCATTATACTTTAATACTGTTCCAGTCTACGGGTTTGTCGATTTGGACGGCACATGATGAAGAATCAAAATGCAATTTATTCGCCAGTAACCACTATTACACAGCACAGTTCCAAAGACATGTTTTCATTCGTCGAAAAACTACGACAAGCACTCTGAAACAAAGAGCAATACAGCCTTTAGGCTATAACGGTGAAGACAGCTTCTCGGCAAAGCACTAAATTACGGCTCCCGATTCGGTCGATCGCTCTCAAGCTAATCTCTGAACTCAGGTCACTACATTCCTCGTACAGGCAGGGTATGAATAGTTTTAACCATCCTTCGAGAATGTTCTCGAGAAAATTGCTAAAAATGTGTTGTAGAATGTTCTCGCTCTGTCTATGATACATAACAAATTTTGCCGCCAAATATCGCTGAATGGCAATTTCGCCATTTCCAGCAACCCTAATACCGCTTTGCGAGGAAGCTATCACACTGGTCAGCCGCTAGGCATTTCGCAAAAATATTGATGAACAGAGTACATAGCATTATTTTGGGGGGATGCAGACCCCCTGCGCATATAACCAAAGAAGGTTCTTTTGGTCTACTCCGTGCTCTTTCTTTAACAACATTATTGTAAATCATGCCCTTCTCATCTGCAGTAACGAGCTGCTAAAAAAAAGAAAGAAAGAAAGAAAGAAAATTCTTTATTTCTTCTCAGCAAAGAATCTTATGCTGAAATTCGAGCAGAATTTCAGAAAGGGAAACATAAGAAAATAGATGCGCACGCAAACATGAAGCAACCGAGAGAGAATTTAAATACTAATATAAAAGAAATGAACTCATATTTAAATAGCATAAGATGAAAATACTTAGATTGATCGATAAAAAAAAATTGGTTTTTCTATTCTTACTCAAATGAATCCACTGGCCCAGTAATTTTTTTCACAGTATACCGCTTTTCCAAGCCGTACCACTTCAAGTCACACTATACGATTTTTCAAATGCTTAACACAAAACTGAAACCACTTATACAATATTAAACTTCTTCAACTGCCAGCCCAAAACATACTACGTGCGCTAGTTCTCATAAGTATTGGAATGCCAAGCTTGTCCAAAGGCAGCTTCAGTAACAATGACGTATGATCTTATCATAAACCTCGTACAAAATCGCTGCAACTAATATCAAGAAAGAAAATAAATAAAATAAAAAAATCTGATGCGTACAACACATGACTTCCTTGTACGGGATATTAAATTATACACATTTTGCATTTCATTTAAACTTGTTGGATTGAATTAAATGTACTTCGTCGATAGCACATAAAGCACAATAGAATAAATGCACTCCTTAAAATTCACTGTTTCTTCACCACAGCGACAATCTCGCGCTAGCTTCACTTAATAGCGTTACATCTTATTCATTCTATAACTCATCAGAACACACAAAAATTATGTATATCAACTGGAGAATTACCTAATCGTTGCCACATGTTCTATTCAAATACTATAATAAATCTAAAACGATGTGTAAAAGAAATTGAACAAACAATAAAAGAAATATTGTTTTTCACAGACGATTCAGTATTTCGCATTCAGTTAATTCAGTTCTCACTTCGCGACAAGGCAAATTCCATAAAAACTCAAAATATCTATAATAAAAATTATGAAGTAAATCTTAAAACACTTATTTCCTCAAATAAATTCCAGAATGGATTACGCATGATTTAATTCGCAGTAAAAAAAGAAGGCGTTATATTTGTTGTTTCGAAGCTTAGTTACTCTAGATTGCCAACAAATCCAATATTTTCCTAAGTTTCAAATGTAAACAAATATGTCCTCCATGAGAAAAATGATTAGGCTTAGCCGCACTTAAACAACTTTTAAATTGTTGATAATTCTACAAAACTTGCACGCAGATTTACTAAAGGCATAAAAACCTTAACCGGAAGATAAGAACAACATAATTCAATCGTTTTTAAAGCAAAAAATGCACAATTCACCAACATATAAGAATAAAGGAACTGAGCGCACTGAACTGAGTATCAGAGTGGATATACATATATACATAAATTTATATACTTTTGGTGCGGCCGATTGCAACCAAAATAGGAGGCGCACATTTACATGCTATAGAATCCTATATACAAAATTTCAATGTTCTGAGGCTACTCGTTTTTGAGTTATGCGAGATACATACATACATACGTACGTGCGTACACACAGGCGCTACAAAAAAATCTCTTCAGAATCCATTTCAAATCCTTTTATTACTTCCTTTACTTCGTACAAGGAAGTAATAAAAATGAAACTGGAATTTAAAAAGAACAGCATTATATAAAGGTCCACTAAATGATATCAGTAAAGATTGCAGAAAATCCTTAAATATAATCCATTCAAAACATACAGAAGCGTCTATTTGAAAATCTTTCTAATCCGATCTCCTAGAGCCAAACAGTGAAAGTAGCCGGATGTTATAGTTTTATTTATCTTATTTCTCTACCAACTAAAGTTCTAGCTGTTACGCTAGAGATTAAGCGAAAGGATTCAGCAGCGCAAAATATTAAAAAATAATATAAAACAGAAGAGAAATAGAAGAAAAAAAAATATTCTGAAAGCTTTCAGATTTTATATTATGCCCAAAAAGGCGTTTTTTTTTAACATTTTGTGTGTCACCTTTATTTATTAAAATATTACTTAAATTTTATTAACTTTTTATCGATCTGCGCATGCAATTCGTTAGGAACCCGTACGCACGCAACACTTTTCGGTGTCAGGAGTGGGGTTGAATGCGTCACGAATATAATACAATGTAGTATAAGACCATGGTCCTTCTTGTTTCTCAATTTGTATTTGATTTGATTTGTATTTAGTATATTATTTGATTCGATTTAAGTTACTTTTTGCAACTATTTTTTAGTCCAAAGGAGCTTTGTCCCTGAAAGATTATTGGTTTCGTTGTTTGGCGATTTTGCGTTGGAAACATTAAATGTCGGTTCACTTTTCAGACTGTTGCCACCAAATATTGCAGCTCTGTATTATATTTAAAGAAATTAAATAATGAAGAATGTGCATAAATATATGTATTGTTGCGTGCGTACGGGTTCGTTATGCATTGAATGCACAAGTCATTAAAAAATTAACAAAATTTATTCTTTCCACACGAAATAAATCAAAATGCTGAAATATTTCTTCGGAGATATTCGCACAATGTCACAATATCTCAAACATTTAGCAAAACTCTATTCAAAACAGATAAACTAATTCTATCTCACAGCTACAATCAACCACAGCATTAAGTAAACAAACAGCAGTTCGCTTTAAACAGTTACAACTACTGAGATGAGGTGTTTCAATTCGGCTTTTATAAGCTTTTTAATTATCACTAGAACAATCTCGATTTTTCTAGATTTTTCTGGATGGCAACAGTAATTACGAGATATTTATTTATTAAACATTAAATGGACGCACTCTTATTTTTATTCTTCCGACGTAGCTTTCTCTTTAAAAATCGTCTGCGTTGTACGCGAAAATAAAGCAATTTTAATGACAATTCTAAATAAATAGCCAAATAAATATGAAATTCGTAACAGTATGTTTCTCTCATTGTGATAAAACGACGGTACCTAGAGCCATCGAATTTTGAATGACGTAATCCTGCTGCGAATATGGTCATCTGGAAGTCCAAATTTGAAATTTGGAATTTGTTTTATTATCGATTTCATATTTTGTAAAACTTTGACGAATTTTTGAGGAACGAATTCCAGGATTTAAAAGCGAAAACAGAAAAAAACATTTATATCTCCAGCGCGTGAGACTGTGTATAGGTAGTTCTGAAGATACGCTCAGTTTAAAATTATTTAGCGATACTGTTCTTTAACTGAATTTTATGGTTTAAGTGCGAAGAACATGATGCTTTATAAATAAAGGTAGCACACAAAATGCTAAAAAAACGCCCCTTTGACGTAATTTAAAACCTGAAACACCTCAAAGTCTTTTTTTTATGTCATTTTTAATTGTAATGTAATGTTTATTGTTGCATTGATGCATTCATTGTAAGTTTGACTTCCTGTCCAGGGACTGTACTGCTGGGACGTGCAGTCCTTGGGAAGAGGGCAGTGTTATCCTGCTGCGAATATGGTCATCTGGAAGTCCAAATTTGAAATTTGGAATTTGTTTTATTATCGATTTCATATTTTGTAAAACTTTGACGAATTTTTGAGGAACGAATTCCAGGATTTAAAAGCGAAAACAGAAAAAAACATTTATATCTCCAGCGCGTGAGACTGTGTATAGGTAGTTCTGAAGATACGCTCAGTTTAAAATTATTTAGCGATACTGTTCTTTAACTGAATTTTATGGTTTAAGTGCGAAGAACATGATGCTTTATAAATAAAGGTAGCACACAAAATGCTAAAAAAACGCCCCTTTGACGTAATTTAAAACCTGAAACACCTCAAAGTCTTTTTTTTATGTCATTTTTAATTGTAATGTAATGTTTATTGTTGCATTGATGCATTCATTGTAAGTTTGACTTCCTGTCCAGGGACTGTACTGCTGGGACGTGCAGTCCTTGGGAAGAGGGCAGTGTTACGACTTTTGTATTTAGTTTGTTATTTGTAGTAGAATTGTTATTAAATTGTACTAAGCTAACAGCACTAAGTAAGCAACTACAGTTGGCTTTAAACATCTCAGCTCAGTTGTAACTGAAGAGGTACTCCGAACCTGAAAAATCAAGTGCTGTGACAGCCTCTTGATCAGGAATAGGTTGTGCTTCAGGCTGCTTGGTTAAGTCATCAATGACAACAAGGATGTATTTGTTGCCATCAGCAGTTCGTGGCAGCGGTCCCAAGATGTCAAAGGCGATACGTTCAGAAGGCGCCCCTACGTTTTAATGTTGCATGCAAATCGGGATTAAATTTTTCCGGAAAGCAGAAGACTACAATTACGAGATATCTATTTATTAACAGTTAAATGCGTGTGCTCCTGTATTTTAACTTTTCCGGGGTAGTTTTCTCTTCAAATAAGTCTCGTGCTGCATTGCACGGGAATATAAAACAATTTAATAACAATTCTACTAAAAATGGGAAACCAAATACAAAAACCGTAACAATATCATGTTCTCTGCACTTAAGCCATAAAATTCAATTCAACAGAAATAGCACAAAATAGTTAAAAGAGCATATCTATAGAATTTCCGTTGCACAGTCTCGCGCACTGAAGATAATGTTCTTTTTTTCGCACAGTGTTGCCATTGCTCGCATTGAAATCGTCGAGTTTCTTAATCAAAAACTCATAAATTCTTTACAAAATATGTAATAGATAACAGAACAAATTCTAAATTAGTTCTTCCAGATGCCCATATTCGGGTGGAGACGTACGTTATTCAAAGTTCGATGGTTCTACGTACCGTTATTTTATCAAAATGTGAGAAACATACATACCTTTATGCAGATTCTCCATTATTTAATTTCTTTAAATATAATATACGGCTGTAATATTTAGTGGCAACAATTTAAAAAGTGATTCGCAGTTTATGGTGAATCAACGCAAAATGCCAGAACGAAATTAATAGCCCTTCTGAGCAAATTGCCCCTCTGGGCTAAAAATCTTTAAAAACAGCACATCTTTAGAATTTCCGATACACAGTCTCGCGCACTGAAGTTGCAAATGTTTTTCTGTTCAGTGTTACCATTGCTCACTTTGAAAGCGTTGAGTTTGTTAATTAAAAATTTGTTAAAGTTTTACAAAATTTGAAATAGAAACAAATTTGAAATTCAAAATTCGGGCTCCAGGTGCCATGTTCGGTTGGAGGACTACGTTATTCAAAATTTGACGGCTCTAGATACCGTCGTTTTTACACAGAGCGGGATACATTCATGCATTCACGCAGATTCTTCATTATTAAATTTCCCTAAATATAATATATGGCGATAATATTTGGTGGCAACAGTTTGAAAAGTGAATGAAGGCAGAATTTTAAACGACGCAATATGCGGTTTTGAGACTAATAGCCCTTTGGATCTAACGATCCCTTGGGCAATACGTTTTAGCATACGTTTAGTAGCATACGTTTTAATAATGCTACCACTTAACACTGCATTGGATATTCTAAACATATGCTGCTTTTAAAATTTTTGTAATTTTGCTGTTGATCTGCATATTGTGTAAGTGCCATGATGCTTAATCCTAAAATGACGCTTAATAATAAAGTGGCAAAAGGAAATGGGTCAGCAGGAGTGTCTGCAATAGCAGACTGGTAGACTGCTAACTCAGCGAGAGCATAAAAAAACTTTAACACCTGTTAATGCTATCAAAATAGACATGGACAAGCCTGATCACGTTAAACACCACTTATTACCCCAAAGGGGCAATTTGCCCAGAAGGGCTATTAATTTCGTTTTGGCGTTTTGCGTCGATTCACTATAAACGGCGAATGACTTTTTAAACTGTTGCCACCAAATATTAGATCCTTGCATTATATTTAAAGAAATTAAATTATGAAGCATCTGCATAAACGTATATATGTTTCTCGCACTGTGATAAAACAGCGGTACTTAGAGCCACGAAATTTTGAATAACGTAATCCTCAACCGAATATGGGCATTTGGAAGCCCTAATTTGGAATTTATTTTATCTATTTCGTAAACAATTTACGAGTTTTTTACTAAGAAACTCGATTTCGAAGCTAGCAGTGTCAACACTGCACGAAAAAAAAATTTTTTTTTTATCTTCAGTGCGCGAGACTGGGTATCGGAAATTCTAAAGCTATGCTCTTTGAAATATTTTTTGATATTACTGTTGAACTGAATTTTATGGTTTTAGTGCGAAGAACATGATATTTAATAGGTAAAGGTAACACAGAAAAGGTTAAAAAAAAACTCCCCTTTGGGAGTAATATAAAATCTGAAAGCTTTCAGATTTTTTTTTTCCTTTTTGTGTTTTATTTATTTATTTATTTATTTATTTATTCCTAATATTTATTGTATGCTAAAAATTGTTAAAATTTGATAAAAGTTTCATAGCCCATCATTGCTATTTACTAGGTATCTAGCAATCCTATTACATGGTTTAAAATTATAGGAGCATATATAATGTCGTATAGCATTAAAAGGAAAATTATGTCAGATGTTACAGACATATCTTAATTCATTCACTAAACGCGACAATAAAGAAAGGAGAACGTATTGCGAGATGCAAAGCAACTTACGCTCGGTTCTCCTTTTCGGCGCCAGTCACGAGACCGCTTTATTCGTCACATCCGGTTAAAATGACGTCGTTTCTAACGTAACAAGTTTTACAATGAGAGAGATTTTGCAAACGATACAGCGACCCGACAGTATTCACTGTTGTTCGCGTTTCACGTGTTGCGCAACTGTTTGTAACGGACACGCTCGGTTGGATTGCTAAGAGCTTAGCAATGCGCCATAACTTCTCTCACCTACACATTTTCTATCCTTGCAAACAAAGAATGGAATTTTGTTAACAAAGACCCCCTTTGACCGAGTATGGCCGATTGAAGAGTATTAGAAGATTGCAGTGGATGTGGAAACACGGGAATTGTGGGTCGGAACACTCAAAACACAATTGCCTACTGTGTTTCACATCATTTGATAACATACGTAATGGTTCGAAGGCTATGCTTCCCACATTATCTATTTTCCATAGATAAATTTGAATAGAGCTCTGACGAGTTTTAAAAACGTTTCGAAAGTTGTACTGCTTGAGGTAAAGAGATCTGTCGCTAGTTTCTGCAAGAATAAAATTATAAATTATTAATATTTAGGGCAGTAATTTTATTGCTGAAGAAATGGCAAAATTTGCGAAACTTTCGTGGTATGAGATTTAACCAACAATTTACAGTACTTTTCCGGGAGATAAATATTGTTACAGATTTCATATTTATTTAGTTGTTTATTTAGAATTGTAATTAAAATTGCTTATTTTCTCGTGGAACGCGCGAGTAAGCTAATAGATCCAGGGCCACGAAATTTGGTACATAGGTGTATCTACACAAGAGCCAGTGCACCTCGAAGCGATTTTTTCGAAATTCGAATTAGAATATTTTTTATTTTATGTTTTGTGACCAAATGGCGTCATTTTGAGACATAATCGGCTTCAGGAAAGCGAGATTTCACTCTATACATTTCATTTTTACATCGTCGTGAAGCGTAGACACTTAGCTATTTTACGAACTTAAAATCAATTTCGTATTTCAATAAATCGATTAAATACGAATTTATTTAGGAAGGTGAGCTTAACACCTTTTCAGCGGAATTTTTTTTAAAAAAACTTATTTTAAAAAATGTGCTGTTTATTTTCCTTTGATTTTTGGATACGTTGAACTTTAATCCTTTCGACTCCTTTTAAAAAAAAGAATTTTGGAAAAATAATAATATTTTGTATTTTTTTAAAATTTTTTAAATGAAGCTTCCGAATACACTTCTCACATCTCAGATATTTTAAAATGTAGTTTTGGCAACAATTTTCCTTTCTTATTGTTGTTGATAGATTTTTGATGAAATTGCATCATTTTGAATAGTTTCATTCTTTTAAAAATTTCGGATTGGCAACAATCTTTAATCGTAGTTCTTATGTTACTGTTTTTAAGAGACTGAAAAGTTTAAGAAATTAAAAAGTTGTTTCTTTTTGCAACGGTAAATTGTTTAATTACTTTATTAGGATAATTAACATTTTACAAGGGATATTGTTTATTTCATTGTAATATTATGTTTTAATTATATATAATTTTAATTATAAAAAAGTTTTGCATGATATTTTTTAATCTGTTTAAGTTCGTAATCTGTTTATACCATTTCAGTTCTTAAGATTTTGCAAAGGGAAGTTGATTAATTTATTTATTAGGATAAGTAATATTTGTATTAAGGGATACTGCATATTTCATTGTCATTTTTTATATGTATAATAGATTTTTATTGATTTCTTTTTTGATAAAGTTGCTCTGCAGAGTAAAATTCTGCGCGAAATGTTTTGTTTTTTGAGTTTCTTTCATGTTATTTTTTGCTTATTTCACTGTTTGTAAGATATTGAAACGTTTTGCATGATTTTTTTGCATGAGCCAGTGCACCTCAAAGCGAGTTTTTCGAAATTCGAATTAGATTTTTTTTTTTTATTTTGTGTTTTCTGACGAAATCGCGTCCTCTTAAGACATAATGAGCTATAGCAAAGCGAGATTTTACTCTATTGAACAGTTTAAGAAATTGAAAGATTGTTTCTTTTTGCAAAGGTAAATTGTTCAAATTATTTTTTTTTATTTTGTGTTTTCTGACGAAATCGCGTCCTCTTAAGACATAATGAGCTATAGCAAAGCGAGATTTTACTCTATTGAACAGTTTAAGAAATTGAAAGATTGTTTCTTTTTGCAAAGTTAAATTGTTTAATTAATTTATAGATCTATATTTAAAAGGGCAAGTCTTTCTGTGTGTGTAGGTGTCTTTCGTTCGTACTAAGCGCGATGTGCAAAGCAAGTAAAATGAACGTTTATATTATAAAAAGAATGCTTTGAAAACGTTTCCGTTTTTTCTTTGTCTGTATTGTCTTATCTTTATCTGTTTTCGGATACATTGTAAGAATATTTGGTAATTGTAAAATTATAATATTAAGTTAAAGAAATATCAAAACTGCTAAAATTTTTGGCGACCCCCTGCTGCAGGTCCCGCAACCCCCCCCCCTATGGGCGTCGCGATCCACAGTTTAAGAACTTCTGCTTTAAAGCAAGTAACGGCTGGTTAAGAAATTTTAAGTGCGGGACAGCTTACTTTGACTGAGGTATTCAGTAAGCAATGACTTTCAGCACTTTACACTATATAACATGTACGCATATAAGGTATTTCTCCTGTCTTCTTGGCATGCCTTCGTAGGTGTAGTTGTCAGCACGCTCGACGCGTATTCGAGAGGTCTGTGGTTCGAGTCCCGGCGACGGCATTGCTCATTTGTCATCTCTCCTGCTTTCAAAAAATACCTTATGTCTCTTGGACCGAGTTATTCTCAAAATAGGGTGGAAGAATGGGCACTTTCTTTCCTTCCAGCATATCTCTTTCCGGAGGAGAGAAGACTTTCACATGACTTTTCACGTCGCAGCAACTAATAACGCCTCTTTTGGACGTGTCTATGTGTTTGGCAGAATGCCAGCCAGGCTTACGTTTGAGACGGTCGAACTATACTATAAAGTATTTCTCCCACCTTCTTCGCATGCCTTCGTGGTGTAGTTGTCAGCACACTCGGCGCATATTCGAGAGGTCCGTGGTTCGAGTCCCGGCGAGGGTTTGCTCATTTCACATCTCTCCTACTTCTAAATAACCTAATGTCTCTACACGTAAAAGTGTTACCTTTTCATTTTAATTAATTAAAACCTCCTTTTTCTTTAATATTAGTTTTTCCTCTTATTTTCAACATACAGTAATTAATTAATGTGTATGTAGACCCTATCTTCCGCAAAAATGCAATTATCCGAATTTTTTTATTATCCGAATGGGATCCGGTCCCAATTGATTCGGATAACTGGAGTTCTACTGTTTACATAAGTTTACATAACGTAATTTCGTAAACGTTACATTATGAAGTTTTAAATTAAAATTTATATTTATAAATCAATGAATTTCTGAAAAATGTGTTCAACAGTGTTATTTTAGATCAAGATATTCCTTTAATTAATTTTTATAATCTACAGTAGGGGCCGCTAAATGTCATCATGCCTGCCCATGGCAAATTTGATAACTTTGAACGATGAGAACCAAAAACATACCCTTCAAAATACGAGGCACGTCCAGAAAGTAAGTTCCGTTTCAATTTATCTCCGCTGCAGCTCTGCGATCGCAGTTCCGCACATGCGCAGTAGACGCTCTGTATCAAGGAGAAGAAACGCGCGCCATTTGGAGATCGCTGTCAGTCACGTACGCTTTGTTGTGCTTGTTTACAATGTCGGTGTTGATTGAAAATCCCGCCGCTTGTGAAATCAGATCTGTGATTCGTTTTCTGAATGCGAGGAAAGTGAAACCTAGTGAAATTTATCGGCAAATTTGCGATGTTTACGGACCAAAAGCGATGAGTGATTCAATGGTGAGAAGATGGGTCCGAAAGTTCAATGACGGACGTAGTGATGCGCACGATGAAGAACGAAGTGGGCGTCCATCTTTGGTTACAGAAGAACTGGTTCACGCGATTGATGACAAGATCCATGAAAACCGAAGGTTTACAATTAGTGCTCTCGCTATGGAATTTCCCCAAATTTCACGATCACTAATGCATGAAATTGTTACCGAAAAACTGAAATTTCGTAAACTTTGCTCACGTTGGGTACCAAAGATTCTTACTGAGCAACACAAAACAAAACGGATGGGTAGTGCACTTCAGTTTTTGACCCGTTATGCTGAAAGCGGTGAAGAATTTCTGACACAGATAGTCACAGGAGATGAAACTTGGGTTTCTTACGACACCCCTGAAAGTAAGCGGCAATCAATGGAATGGAGGCACACTTCATCCCCAGCAAAGGTTAAGCCGAAGCAAATCTTGACACCTCGAAAAATGATGTGCACAGTGTTCTGGGACTGGAAAGGCATCTTACTCATTAATTTCTTACCGCGTGGTCAAACAATCAGAGCAGATGCTTATTGCGAGACACTTCGGAAATTGCGCCGTGCAATTCAGAATAAGCGCCGAGGATTGCTGTCAAAAGGTGTTGTTTTTCTTCACGACAACGCACGACCACACACTGCAAATGTGACGAAAAACCTCCTACAGGGATTTGGCTGGGACGTGTTTGACCATCCTCCGTACAGCCCTGACCTCGCTCCTAGCGACTTTCATCTGTTCTTACATCTTAAGTCTTTCCTTGGCGGTCAACACTTTAACAATGACGACGAGCTGAAAGAAACTGTTTCCAACTGGTTGAAGACACAGGCGGCAAATTTCTATGAAGAAGGTATACAAAAACTTGTGCCACGCTATGACAAATGCCTGCAATATTTCGGCAGTTATGTGGAAAAGTAGTTTAAGAGTTGTTGAATTTTGTGCAATAAATAACTTTTCTGTAGCTGTACACAATTTACTTTTATTACCAAACGGAACTTACTTTCTGGACGTACATTGTAGTAATAGAATTTAACTAATTTAACCCTCTGAACGGCTCGGGTTTTTGGATCTGTCGTGGAGAGCTGTATTCAAAGAGCCTCTATTAACTAAATTTGTATATTTACTTCCTTTATGCTCTATTTTCATAAACTTACATTTATTAAGATGACATTTATATTATTAAAGAAAGTAAGAAATCAAAATACCATAAATTATAAGCTAATATATACCAAAAGGCAAAAAATCTCATGACGTATAAAGCCAGCCATGACGTTAGAGAGTTAATTAACTTAGCCGCTTTGTAATGCGCTGTGTTTAACATTTTTAGAATTTTGTAGTGTAAGTATTGATTGTTCTTTGTGACACTGAGAAGAACAGTTCTGCAACTTTCCAAGAGTATTTCTGTGCAAAGTTTCAGAACTGCAAAGTGTTTCTTAAGGTAAAAATAAATTTTATAAAACAATCATTAGTTCTGTGTGCATCCAATCCATTACGAATCCGTACGCGTGCAACAATTTTAGGTGTCAGAGATGGGATGTTACGATTTTTTGTATATAAATTTTAGTGAAGTTATTTTTTAAATTGAAGTATCTTTTATATAATGTAACATGAGAACGTGATGAGTCTAAGTTCTGCCGGAAAAATAAGATTACAGGGACAAGTCTAATTAACACTGAGGTAAATGGCTATCTGGTGACGATATTTCGCCAGGCTGACAGTTGCTTTGAAGGCTAATTTTTGTCACCAAATTTGGCAAGAAATCACCAAAAGCCGCGAAACTTGGCGACCATCAGGCAACATTTTGATCCGATCCTTGTATAACTAACCAATTGATACCGTAATTGAATAAATGAAATTGAATCCTGTTTGTAACTGTAACCGCATCCGACACTAATAAGTAACTTTAACTGTATACGCCTCCCAGTAATTTTGACAATTGGAAGATATTAGAGGTTTCTCGATAGCCCGGGGGGGCTAAAGTTCTCTTTCTCGAGTATTGGGATCTTCGTGCAAGCTTCGCTCTTTAGATGCGCTTTGCATTGTGCTGTGTTTTACCTTCTTAATAGTTGGAAGTGTAACTACTCATTGTACTTTGTGGTACTGAGAAAAGCTGTACGAGTATCTTTATGGAACGTTTCAGAGTTGTAATATTTTTTTTGGTTTAAAATCAGTTTTATTAAGCTATCATCGGTTCTGTGTGCATTCGGTCTATTACAAACTCGTATGCACGCAACAATAGTTATGGACTTCAACTAATATTTTAATAATAACTAATAACTTTAACTAGAAGCATATAAATAGGCACTTCCACAGCATTTTAATCCTCTCGAGAGGTTGATGGTAGGTGAAGAGGGGTGGAAGATCCTCGGACCCGCCTCCCTGGGATGCTGTCCTTTAGAATCGCGGGCGGAGCTGAGCAAAGTCTTAGTGTGACCTGTATGGTACTCAAGGCTCTTGCCAACGACGGGCTCAGTCTTGCTATCCTTGCCAAGATGAATTTTGTGGGCTTGTTCTGATGTTACAGACAGACAACTGAGATAAGCCATTTTAAGTGGAAAATTGCAAAAAGGTGTTTATGAATAGCACATAACATTTCTAGAAGTTATTTGACTCACGTTGTACCGCTAAGCATCCCTTATTGCAAGAAAACTAATCAATAAAAATTCAAAATTAGCGTAAAATCAGTCATAGTTTAAAGTAAATGCTTTCAGACATCGTTATACTCCTTCATCGTTATACTCCTGCTGTGTCTGATCTAAGAATCGACAGAGTTATTGAAAATTTACCTGAAAATAACGTGTGTTTTTTTTTTCGGGGGGAGCCTAATTTTAAATGGTTGACTAAAATCGAAATGAAGATGACCTGAAAACAACGTTTTTTTTTTTTTTTTTTTTTTTT
>KK120329.1:89659-134896 GCA_000611955.2 Stegodyphus mimosarum
GATGTTCGTAAGCGCATCATGCCCGGGGGCTTTTCTGTTCTTGAGTTTTCTGATAATTTCAATGATTTCATGCGGAGTAGTGAAGATTGGACAAGTTCTAGCAGTATGTGCGTTAAGCCATTCGTTAACAAAATGATTTACGAATTCAATAAATTGCGTGTCACAAGGAAATTCATTAGGTGTGAATTGTTCTTCAAGATGGTTTGCAAGCATATCGGCTTTGTCCTTGTTGGTCAGGGCTATGGCGTTGTTAGAATATATTGGTTTATTTATGCTGGGTTTTTGCTTGAGGCGTTTAGTGAACGTCCAGAAGGAGTTGTCAAAAGCGCTGAGATTGAGGATTTTCTCTTCCCAAATATCTTTTTTATGAAGTTTAATCTCATTTTTAATTTCTCTGTTGATTTTATTTAACTTTTTCTTAAGCCTGGGATCCCAGGTAAGGTTCCAACGGCGTCTCAGATGATTACGTTCTTTTATTTTATCTCTAATACACTTAGGGAGCTTGCCAGTAAATGTATCAGCACGAACGCTATGTGTAGCAGATTGATACGCATTCATGATATACATAGTAAGTGAAGAAATAGCATTGTCAATATCAATCTTATTTTTAAGAGGCTGGAAGGAAGTATAGTAACTAGAGAGAATATCTGTGAATTTTCTCCAGTCAGAGATTTTCTTAGTAGTCGGGTTTCTTTATTGATAATACCCAATGTGCCTATAACTGGCACATGATCTGAGGTGAGATCGACAGTAACTTCGAGGCACATAGGAATTGGAAGAGTGGTAAGAACAATATCTAAGATGTCTCCTTTATGTGGATTGTTAGGCAGATAGGTGTAATCAACCGGTGCATAGAAATAAATGGGCTGGTCAGTGATAAAGTCAAGTAATTTTTGTCCATTTTTGTTAGTTCTACGACATCCCCATTCTTGGTTTTTGGAGTTCAGATCTCCAACTAAGATAACTGGTTTATTTTCAGGTAACAATTCTTTTAAAAGTTCCTTGTTTAAAACATTATGCGGTAGATTATACATACAAATAAAATAAATAATTCCGTAAACAGGTAGATAAGCAGAGATCTTGACTGCTTCCTGTCCATCTTTTATAATAACATCAATAAGGCAGGACTGGATATTGCTCTTTACAAAGAGCTATTTATGTTATTGTAGAATTTTTATATAATGTTTTATGTAGTTATGGTAGTGGTTAAGAAGGGGGATATAAATTATGTTTAAACAGATGTTTAATACACATCTCATGCAATCAGTTTGCTAAAAATTCATGATGTATATGTTTTTCTGGTAATACATCAGGGCCGTATGCAAGGGCGAGTTTTATTCTTAAAAAAGGAAAAATAGTTGGAAGAACTTACGGGGCTATCGGTCTCAAATGTGTCTTTTAGGCATTTTTCCGGTACGTTTAAAAGCCAGACGAAGGCTGGCCGCATAGCGGCTAGTTCTTTAGTATTCTTGAAAAATTGATTTCTTAAATAATTTCTAAACAAATAGTGTTTGTCAACTTTCATCGTCAAAAGAAATTTCTCACTGTTTTTAAACTGAAGTAAATTTAAACAGCAGTACAGCATATGAATTTCTGAAAGCCTCTGTATACTGATATTTTGAACTAATCGATTGGACTTCTTTTTTTATAAATGCAAATGAAGTGAAGTGAATTCTTGTGAAGAATTCAAATATAAAGGTATAATTTTAAAAAGTTCAAATAGTTATCCACAACTAATAGTAAAATATTATTTCATCGTCAACTTTTGTGCAAACAAATCGTTTATCTGCTCAGGATAGCTTAGTACTAAGAAATTTACATACCACAGATCACTTTGGGGTTATCATGTTATAAGGTATTTTTCCCGCCTTCTTCCCATGCCTTCGGGGTGTAATGGTCAGCACACTCGACAAGTAACCGAGAGGTCCGTGGTTCGATTTCCGGCGAAGGCGTTGCTCATTTTTCTTCTGTCTTGCTTCGAATTAATCTAATGTCTCTACACTGGCGCTCAAACTAAAAAGGTGGTGGATGTTGATTCTCCACCACCGGAATTTGGCGATTGGGTCCATAAAACCCCAGTCGCCCTTTAAAAGGAGGCGTATATAAGGTATTTTTACCACCTTCTTCTCATGCCTTCGCGGTGTAGTGGTCAGCACGCTCAACGCGTAACCGAGAGGTCCGTGGTTCGATTCCCGGCGAAGGAGTTTCTCATTTTTCATGTCCCCTGCTTCGAAATAACCTAATGTCTCTACAATGTAAAGGGCACATAATGGGAAACTACTATAAAGGAAACAGACGATCTGGCAAGAAAAGGTTGTAATCTCCCTACACCCACTTCCACTGATTTAAGCCCAATTGAAATTCATTCCTATTACAAACATAAAACTAACATGGCTTGGAAAATTTCTCCTGTTCACCAATGGTATTTCGCTGAGCAAACCAGACATGTCACTTCTGAGTAAAAGATCTAGGCCTCTCCAAACGGCCATGGCCAGATTCAGAAGTGGACATCTCCGATGCATGAAATTCAAAGAAGGAGAAAAGACCTTTCCCTCGTGTGCCTGCTCTCTCACTGTCTCTCCCGCTCTCCTACTGGATTGTATAGGCGTTTCCCGGAGACAGCTGCCGGCTGAGTAGGAAGACGTCAGCGATTTCCTTGTACAGCAAGGTCTCTTGGACTTTGTGTAGGCTTTCCTGCCCCAAGGGGATTAGAAACAACAACAACAACATGTAAAGGAAAAACTGGTTCTCCATTGCAAACAAGCTAATAGCTGATTGGTTGAAAACGAACAATCGGGAATTGTTTTCGAAAGGAAGGAAAAAATCACGCTTCTTTCATTCAATAGTAAACCAGGCGGAAAAATTGTCCGAAACAGTTTTTCCTATGAAACAAATACGTGTGTGATGCACACACGCCTTTGCTTTATTTAGGAAACTGGATTTCTTTGAATCCATTCACATTGTTAAAATAGCTGACTTCCCCGGGTGTCAACTGTGGGCAAACTTCGACGTTTTGGCTAAAATCTGTACTTAAACAGACTCATGTGCTTGGGTAAATAGATTGTCTTCAAAGGACTAGAACCGTCGATTCTATTCAGGCTCGACAAGGACCGTACTAGTTACTGTCAAGTCTGACTGGACTGTGTTGCAACATGGCTAATATTGCATTGGTGGTCCTAGGAGGTTTTTAGCCTCCCTTGGTCAACACTGGGGGACGGACGTTGAGTTTTTCTCTTCGTTCATTTCGTATACCGCATAAAACTTACTTCGTTCTTATTTGTCGCTCGAGACAGACCGTGTTGATGGCGCCCCGTAGATCGCCTCTAGGAGTTGAGGCGTCAATACCATGTTAAGGAGTTTCAAAGCCTAGGTCACGGAGCCCCTTCTGTCTAGTGTTCAGCTTTTTCACATTTTATTTCCATTTTCCTCAAAAGATGGCACTACATTCGTTTTCAGTTTGCTACATCCATTGATTTCCATATAAAATGGTTACTGTTCCTCCCATCTTTGCAATTATTTTAAAAGAAGTTCCTCTTGAACAAGAGAGACACATGCCTTATCGCCCTTCGAAACCCATACTGTTTTATTCAAAATCTACGAAAAAATAAAATGGCTTGATCTGCCTAATTTCAAGTGTAAAAAATTAATACCATTTTATAATGACAAACTTAACTTCATACATTTTTATCTTAAAAAGGAGCTAATATGCTCCGATATTTTAAAAATGCGTAAATAAATGCTAAATTTTGTTTACTTTATAATTTTAAGAGTTCAAAACTACTAATGACTATAACCGACAAAAGGCTCACAAAACATGTTGTCTTTTCTAAAAGAAATACTGTACATTTTTACGACAGTATTCGCTAAGTAATAAAATGCTGAAAACTAAATTTCCGAATATTCAAGTTTAGACCTGCCATTTGTAGAGAAACTGGTATCCAAAATACTTTGTCTAAAAAAATATATGATTCGGTCAAAATTCAAAAAGTTCTTCAAATGTCTTTAAGACATTATTCCAACCCAAAGATGAGCGAATATAACAGTAACATCCTAGAGATATATATTCAAAATAATTTACTTGATATTAGTCTTGAAATAACTTTCAAAAATAATAACAGTTGATTGCAAAAAAGACACAAATGGGATTAGCAAGATTAACTACAAATGTATTTATGAGACATTTTCTTTTGACGGTGAATGACATTATTTGAAGCATTGATTAATTTATCAGATTATAACTGAAAAACAGAATTTTTTTTACCGAAGTTAAGAGGCGGTAAAAATTTTCAATCCCGTTTCTGACTGAGAACTTTCTAGAACTTTATGGTGGCAGCTTTGGTACAACATGCCAAGCTTAGACAAAAATACAACAAAACTAAAATGTATTCTGATTTTATTAAACAGAAGTCGTAGGACGAGCATTTTGCCATAATATCTCAGTTTTGTATCACAGTACAAGGAAAAAACGGTAATCAACGCAAAAGAACAAAACAAGAAAAAGAACAAAAACAGAAACACATTTAATGAGACAGAAAATATTTTATTGAAAAGTTGTACTATAATAGGTGCTCGATATTACGACCAGAAGTCGTCAGGCAGCCTGACAGCGGCTCTGCATGGATTTCCTTAAGTTCTGAAAGATTCTTCCCTGTAGTCTTGCGGTAGATGACGCTAAATGTAAAATCCACTGTCAATGTTTGGGCCTGCATTCTTGGAGACTACCTCATTAGACTGTACCTTCTGCCTAGTCCTTTGGACGGAAGGGCATACCTGATCTTCTTGCAATAAGTCCTGCCTGAACTTCTTGATGCAACACATGTTCTTCTGTCATTACGCTCCTCTATATATTACCAGTATGACGAGGCTCCTTCACATCATACGACTGACGTCCGCCGACATCTCGACGGAATTTTTGGACAGCAGTGGATAAGTCGGGGTGGCTCGGTTCATTGGCCTGCCAGATCACAAGACTGTTACACATGGACTTCTTATTCTGGGGTCACATGAAGAGTTTAGACCAATGATTCTCAATCTTTTTTCTTTCTGTCGCGGCACACTTTTAAAGATTTCAAAATTTGGCGGCCCACAAAAAGATAAGTTTAAAAGTTGTTTACGTATCTATAATACACTGTGTAAAATAGTTTATGACAATAATTTTGAACGTAAAATAAAATAATATGTACTACAAAAGCAGCAGTGCGTTTATTAAGGGATTAATCACAAGTTAATAATAAGAATACTTTTAACGAGAAATTTGAGGTCGATGTTTTTTGATAATTTCATTTATACTTTATCGTAAAAATGACAATGCTACTCTCATATTGTTTTCTACATTTAACAGTTCCGATCTTTTGTTCGATTTTATGTTGGTTCATACTGAAATTCCGAATTCACACAAATAAGACGTAGAAAAGTGTAATAATATTTTTAAAGCTTTTTTGGCCGTTATGGAATAATCGCATCGAATGCTAATCCAAAATGACTTAATTCATTCTTCCGAATATTTTAAAATTAAATCTCGATTACTAGAAAGCGAAATTAGTTCTTCCTCATCATTCAAAGTTAATTCAAATACAGAACTATTCGTTATCGCAAATGGATTACGAACCCCATAAATCTTCTTTTTTAACATCTAAATTTGGGAAATAGTGAAACATTCCCTCCTCTAATATTGTCAAATGGTCAATAACAATTTTATGAATAATTTTATTAAAATCTTTTGGTACTGACTCAAACTTTTCCAGATTGCCTTTCTGAGCTTTATTCTTTCATAAAGTTATTTGTCTTTGGGATCCCACCAGTTATCTGTTGAGTTTAACATATTTTCTTTCGGCCCTTACACACTTAAATTTATGTTATTAAAAATAACAAAAATCTCTGATAAGTAAGCTAGTCTCCTATGTGTACCGATCAGAACTTCTCAATTTAAGTTACACACTGGTGTGCAAAAATTAAGGACGAAGTCGAAAAATTAGCATATCAGCTGATCGAAGAAGCAGAGCGGACAGAAAGACCAATCAGGAGATTAAGTAAGGTGATGTACGGTAGCACATGCGCAGATATGCAGGTAGACGTAATGGGGGAGTGTCTGAGTAGTATAAAGCATGTTGTCTGTGTAAGATCAGTATTTCTGACAAAGAGATTGCACGCCGTATAGCAGTTAAAATCACACCGAGCTGCTGCCTCAGCGAGAAATGGCGAATAATCAATCTGTTAGACGACATCTGGATGCTTTTACCCGAGGTCGAATCATTGGGAAGTTGGAGGAAGGCCGCAGTGTGACAAGTGTGGCTGCAGAGTTCGAAATTGCTCACAGCATCTTTTCACGACTTTGGAGACAATTTCAAACTACAGGAACAGCTATCCGGGGGTTTAGCAGTGGTCGTTCACGAGGAACCACACCCGCAGATGACCGGTATATTGCCTTACAGGCCAGAAGAAACAGGCGGCAGACAGCGGGAGAAATCGCTAGACACACGACACAGGCGACACGACGACCGATATCGCGTTTTACCGTGGCCAGAAGATAGCACGGTGGTGGTCAGTTTGCACGACGCCCTGTACGGTGTGTACCTCTAACGCCTGCCCATCGGAGAAGGCGTTCTCTCTGGTGCCGGGAACACCGGAATTGGAAAGACAATGAATGGGGACGAGTACTCTTTACAGATGAGAGCAGATTTAGTCTGAGTTGCGATTCTAGACACATACACATCTGGACAGAGCGGGGAACACGCAATAACCCCTTCAACATCATCAAAAGGGACTGTTTTGGAGGTCGCGGAGTTCTCGTTCGAGCAGACATAATGCTTGGTAGCCGGACCGACCTTCATATCTCCCAAGGAGGTTCGTCACCTGGGACTGCTTTTGTAACGAAGTTCTTCTTCCTTACATGCGTCTTTTCACAAGGGCTATGGGTCCTCAGTTCCTTTTCATGGACAACAACGCTCCACCTCATCGCACAGTTACTGTCGAAGAGCTGTTGGAGAGTGAAGATATTGAACACATGGATTGGTCGGCAAGGTCTCTGGATCTAAATCCCGTCAAGCATGTACGGAACTTACTAGGGAGACCCGTGGCAGCACGTAACTTATCGCCAGTAACGATTCCGAAACTGCGATTGGTGCTACAAGAGGAACGAGCAGCAGTGTCTCAACAGCTCATTAACAACCACATATCCAGCATGCACAAATGATGTGAAACCTGCCTAGCAGTCAGGGGAGATCATATCCCCTATTAAAGACCGGATGTTTCTTGCTGGACACCCATCACAGGGATGTTTCGGCCTTCAGTCGCATTGCGCTCCATGCTACTTTTTCAATAAAGCTTCTTTTTATCCCTCTGATTTCTCTTTTAGTAAGTGTTGCTTACATTACTCATGTCCTTACGTATTGGGGATCTTACGGCATTAAATGTGTTGATTTGGAAAGCTTTTGTACAAAGTTATATTGAAAAAAAGTCTCGTCTTTAATTTATGCACACCAGTGTATAGTAAACATGCGCGAAAACGCTCCGAATTGCTCTCTCCTCCAGAGAACCAAAATCGGCTTGGATACCACAACTGGCGTGCTTAATAATGTCTTAAAAACCGAATTTCGACAATTCTCACGTGTGCCGTATACTAGGATAAAACCGATTTTAATTTTTACTACATACATTTCTAAAATTTGGCGTCACACAAATGTGCCGCTGCACAGTGGTTGAAAACCATTGGTTTAAATTTATGCATATGCAACTCAACAGTTACCATCAATCACTATATGTTCGATTGTGAAATCACCAAAGAGCTATATTTCCGGCCCTACACTGCTGAAAATGCTCAGGTATGGCTGAAACAACTCCAGAAGAGTAAGCTACTACGAAACAAACTTAAAACTCTCATAGACTACCTGACAATGAATTGTGAAAATCTAAAAGCAATCTAAAAAAAAAATCATTCAGCACATTCAGAGACTTGACAGAGCCTCTGTAAGAGCCACATGTCACAAATACCCATCATCCGAAGTAACTTTATAAATTTCGCTACAAATTTTAATATTCTATAGAGATTTTTGGCTAGACTTAAAGATAATAGAATGCTCCACCAATTGAGTACAAATGTTGATAGTCATGTAACAGACGGCACAACAACTCAGCTGGTGGTAGGTAAGTAAATAAGTTGAAGGCTTCGTCCCTCGAATATTCATAACTGCCGGGAAGACACCTGACATACCAAGAATCTTCCAGAACGTGAGGAACTCCCTGCAGCGCCACTGTCAGGCCTGTCAGACGACTTCCGGTTGTAATTTCGAATACCTTTTGTAGTACAATCTTTGAACAAAATGTTTTCTGTCCCATTAATATGCTACTGTTTCTGTTCTTTTCCTCTGCTACTCTGCAACATACCTCGCAAATACGGCATTTGCGACCTTCATTCCTATGTGATTACAAATCGTCTCTGTACCCCTCCCTATACACCCTGCACTTTTTTAACGCCGGAGGTTAATCACCCTGTATAGCCCACCAGGGGCAGAGCGGTAAAGCCGCTGAACACTGGTAGTTCGGTCCGAGGTTCGAATCCCGCGAACAAAATGGCTGTATGGGTGTTTTCGTGGTTTTCTTCATGTGTAACGTGTATACGAGCCTGTTTCCCTTAGAAAGTCTTCCATGAGGGCATCCCTCTCCTTAGGCACATAGCCCTCGAGGCTTTGGCATTTAATTGCATAAACGAAACACTTAAATACATTGCATTACTTTTCAAATTGTCGCTACCAAATATTACCGCTCTGTATTATGTTTAAAGAAATAAAATAATGAAGAATCTGCATGAATGTATGCATGTTTCTCGTTTTGGGTAAAAACAACGGTATCTAAATTTACCAGAATTTGCATAACACAGTTCTCCAGCCGAATATGGACATCTGGCAAACCAAATTTTGAATTTCGAATTTGTTTAATCAGCTATTTCATATTTTGTAAAATTTCAACGAATTTTTGATTAACAAACTCAACGACTTCAAAGCGATCAGTGGCAACACTGTACGGAATAAAACATTTTTATCTCCAGCGCGCGAAATTATCTATCGAAAATTCTAAAGATATGCTCTTCTTTTCATGCTCTCTTTGTCATTTTGCTGTTAAATCGAATTTTATTTGGCATAAGCGCCACGAACATGATATTTAATAAGTAAATTAAACACACAAAACGTTAATAATAAAAAGACAAAATATATTGTTACGAAAAATTCGGCGGTTGCGCCTGTATGTAAGCTTTCCGGCATAGCACTAGGGTTGCCATAAAATAGTGTATGGTAGGGTTGCCAGATTGGCGACTTTATCGCCCATTTGGCGACCAAATGGGCGATATCCCATGGTCCAATCGGGAAGCTTCTAGAATAACTTCCTGTCGAGATATTTCTCGAAACGTGTGGAACTTTAGAAAAGCTATTTAAACCCTTGCGTTTCTGAGAGGAGTTAGTTAGTTGCGAGTTAGTTGTTGCAAGTTGCGAGCAGTGTGATTAGTTGTGAGAATAGCTGCTACGCGAGAGTTCTCTGAACGGAAAGCAATCGAGATAGTGCTTTGCCGTGAAGCTATCTTTACAGTATAGCTTGAAAGTGGATTGGTGATTGTTCCACGGTGTTTTATTATAAGTTTAGTGTTGCCGTGAAGCTACCTGTACAGTTACAGCCTGAAGCTGTGTTGCTGATTGTTTCAGCGTATTTATTGTAGATTTTCGACGCTTTTAAAGGTGATTTTGGAACTGTGCTGTAAATAGTGATTCCTGTAAATAAATTGTGCTTTTTATTGTTCTGCATCGTGTTTTCATCGGATACTCTCAAATCTACGAACCCGTAAAAACGCAACAACTGGTGTCAGAAGTGGGATTTGAGAGTGAATGCCAGTCACCCGTCTACAGAAGAAGACAATGGCGGAGGAAATGAAAGCTTTAATGGACATGTTAGCAGCTCTGAAAGCCGGACAAGAAAAGATGGACGCCAGACAAGAGGAGATGAAACAAGACATGAAAGCCAGACAAGAAAAGATGGACGCCAGACAAGAAGAGATGAAACAAGAAATAAAAGCCGGACAAGAAAAGCTTCAAGAGCAACTGCGACAGATGGAAATGGAGCAAAACAAGGTTAGAAGCGACATCATGGAGCTTAGAGAGGAAACCAAAACCAAATTACAAGATATGAAAGAGGAACTGAAGGAGGAAGCTGCAACTAAAATAGCCGATATGGAAGAAAGATTCGAAGAAAAATTTAGGAAGTTTCGGGAAGAGGTAGACATGTTGAAAGAAAAACGAACTGAGCCGAAGAGAGAAATTGAAGATTTTAAGATTCTCCCAGGTTCTCCTCATACGGCAATCAAACCCAGTACGTACGACGGAAAATCGTCGTGGAATGTGTACAAGACCCAGTTCGCCATCGTGGCTGACACTAACAGATGGGATTCCCAGATGAAGGCATCACAGCTAGCTGCATCACTCCGAGGCGATGCTGCAGATATCCTAGGAGTTCTGCCACAAGACCAGATTTCCAGTTTTGATGCCCTCTCGAACGCACTAGAACTCAGATTCGGAGAAAAATGCGTAAAGGACTGTAGCCGTCTCCAACTCAAAACCCGCCAACAGAAAACGACTGAAAGCCTCCAAGAACTAGCAACTGATATTGAAAGGCTGGCGCACCATGCATATCCGGACTGTCCACCCGATGTCCGTGAAAATCTGGCCCTTATGCATTTCGTCGATGCAGTCAAGGATCAGGAAATTCAGAAGGCTCTCAGGTTGGCAGATTTCAAAGACCTGAAATCTGCATTAATCTATGCGATGAAGTTTGAGTTGGCTCAGCAGGCAACTCGAAAAGATCGTCATCCGATCAGAGCGGCTAAAGTAGAAAATGAAAATTTTGATGTCAGAAAATTTAAACAAGAAATGTTAAAAGAGATTCGGGAAGCGTTAAATAAGCCAAATAACAGAAACACCGACAAGAAAGCAATGAAGTGCTGGAATTGCGGACTCGAAGGACATCTGCGCAAGAACTGTCACGTGAGCCAAGACCGGGAGGCAGCTCCAAGGAAACTAAAATGCGGCAATCTCACGGGGCGGAGGTTGCCAGGCAGAGATGTAGCCTCTCTGAAAGTTCTTCAGATCTCGTCAATGAGCGGCGGAGATAACGGATTGTTCGTCGAAGGATACGTGAATAAACACCCTTGTAAGATGATCATCGATACGGGAGCCAACGTAACCATCGTCAGAACAGACGTAGCGCGGGAACTAAACGAGACTTTGCGCTGGACTCCGCCCTGTGTGACTCTACAGACAGTGACAGGTGACAAGATCCCCATTGAAGGTAAAATTAACATCACCATTACCTTCGGAAATGAGACTTACCAGCACTTGGCATTCGTCGCTGACATCGCGGACGAATTAATACTTGGACTAGACTTTTTGCGGAAATATGACTTTACACTGGACTTCAAACGCAACGAAATGCACTCTGCGAGGGAGGATATACCCGTGTTTGAAGTGAAGAGTGATATTCCTTCAGCTCACCAAGTAATAGCGAAAACGGACGTCACGATCCCTCCGATGACAGAATTACTAATATCCGGCTGCATAGAAAACAGAAATAGCTTCAAGTTTGGAATAATTGAATATCCCGAAAATAGCTCGAGAAATGTATTAGTCGCCTCTACATTAGTGGACCTCTCCAAAAATTTCGTCCCCGTGAGAGTGGCGAATGTTAGCCATAGTCCGAGAACAATCCAGAAGGGTAAAGTGCTAGCAACCTGCACGCCGGTTACGTGCGTTTACAAGGCCCCACCTGCAATGCCCACTGAGTCAACAGCGAAATTAATTGATGAACTGCTGCAGAGAACAAACTTAACCGCCGAACAGAAATGTGCAGCAGAGAAAACAATTAGTGAATTTGAAGATCTATTTTCTCGAACATCCAGAGATGTTGGCCGCACGAAATTGACACAACATCGAATTGACACGGGTGATCACTCACCGATCAAGCAACATCCCAGACGCCTACCATTCGCAAAGCAGGAAGAGGTTGGAAATCTTCTAAAGGAGATGCAAGAAAGTGACATCATCGAGCCATCCACAAGTCCATGGGCATCTCCTATAGTTCTCGTCCGGAAGAAAGACGGCTCGACAAGATTTTGTGTCGACTACCGGAAGCTAAATAATATCACTAAGAAAGACAGCTACCCTCTTCCGAGGATTGACGACACACTAGACACGCTATCAGGACACAAATGGTTCTCCACTCTGGACCTTAAGAGCGGATACTGGCAAGTGGAAATTCACCCGGACGATAGAGAGAAAACTGCGTTCACTACTGGCCAAGGACTGTGGCAGTTTAAAGTTATGCCGTTTGGACTCTGTAACGCCCCTGCAACATTTGAACGCTTGATGGAAACAGTGCTTCGTGGCCTATCTTACGAGTCCTGTCTGGTTTACCTTGACGACATCATTATAGTGGGCCGTACGTTCGAGGAACATCTAGAAAACATCAGGAAGGTGTTCCAAAAATTGAAAGATGCCAACCTCAAACTAAGTCCTTCTAAATGCAAGCTGTTCCGCAGCGAAGTCACCTATCTGGGTCACATCATCTCCGCCGAAGGTGTCCGTACGGATCCAGAGAAAGTTTTGGCAGTCAAGGACTGGGAACGCCCTGTGGATGTTCATCAACTTCGGAGCTTCCTGGGACTCTGCACTTATTACAGAAGATTTGTAAAGGGGTTCTCCAACATCGCAAGACCTCTGCATAGATTAACGGAAAATAAACAGAAATTCGTGTGGACTGAGGAATGCGAAAAATCTTTTAATGAGCTGAAGACGGCATTAACATCTACGCCTGTGCTCGCATATCCCCAGATCGACAAACAATTCATACTTGATACGGATGCAAGCAACGAAAGTGTTGGAGCTGTCCTTTCCCAGATGATTGACGGTGAAGAGCGAGTGATAGCCTATTGGAGTAAGTGCTTGTCAAAACCGGAAAGGAATTATTGCGTCACTCGGAAAGAATTGCTCGCTATCGTAAAAGCCATAGAGCATTTCCATCATTATCTCTATGGCAGAAAATTCTTGCTCCGCACCGATCATGCTTCCCTAACTTGGCTATTGAATTTCAAAAATCCTGAAGGACAGATAGCCAGATGGATTCAAAGACTCCAGGAATATGACTTTGAAATAAAACATCGTAAAGGCTCCTCCCATGGAAATGCGGATGCTTTATCTAGGAAGCCTTGTCCTGCGCATTGCGGGTATTGTTCAAGAGCACAAGCTAAGTATGGTTTGGCGAATCCTAGCATCCGACAAGTAACATCTTCAACAGCATCGGAGCCAGATCCGTGGAGTCATGAAAAAGTTAGAGAAGACCAGTTGGCGGATCCTAACATTAAGCCAATAATAGAGCTGAAGGAATCATCGGCTACGAAACCCAAGTGGCAGGACGTTTCCATCTTCAGTCCTATGACTAAAAGGTACTGGGCTCTCTGGGACTCACTTCACCTTCGAAATGGAGTCTTATATCGACTGTGGGAAAGCGACGATGGAACTAATAAAAGATGGCAGCTGCTGCTTCCTCAAAACCGAATACCTGATGTCCTGAAAGAAATACACAGCAGCCCAACAGGAGGGCATTTCGGCTATATGAAGACATTAAACAAAGTTCGAGAGCGCTTCTTTTGGAGTTCCGCAAGAAACGACGTTGAGAAATGGTGCCGGTCTTGCGATGCCTGTGCAGCCAAGAAAGGACCAAAGGAACGCTGTCGCGGAAGAATGCAGCGATACAACGTTGGAGCGCCTTTCGAGCGAATTGCCCTTGATATACTGGGACCTCTGCCATGGACTAAAGATGGCAACAGATACATTCTAGTTGTCATGGATTATTTTACGAAGTGGCCTGAAGCATATCCAATTCCAGACCAAGAGGCTGTCACTACGGCTGAAGTCCTGTTGCAGAACTGGGTATCTAGATTTGGAACTCCCCTCCAGATTCATACCGACCAAGGCAGGAACTTCACTTCGGCTGTGTTCAAAGGACTGTGCGACTTATTGGAAATAAAGAAAACACAGACCACCCCGTTACATCCGCAGTCTGACGGCATGGTGGAGAGATTTAACCGCACAATCTTGAACCACCTATCGCTTATGGTTTCCAAGAACCAAGAAGACTGGGATCGTAAGCTGCCCCTGTTCCTGCTTGCTTACCGTAGTGCCGTCCACGAGAGTACCGGCTATTCCCCTTCTCAAATGCTCTTCGGTCGTGATCTCCGTCTTCCGAGTGACCTGCTTTTCGGCCGTCCTCCGGATCTACAGTCCTCTCCTGAGGAGTACGTTCAAGATCTCCAAGCCCGGTTGGAAACGATGCACAGGTTTGCTCGAGAGCGAATTAACATCTCGACGGACAGGATGAAGAAGAGGTACGACGCAAGAGCGACCGAACATAAGTTCCAGGAAAACGACAAGGTTTGGCTGTGGAATCCGAGCCGTCGTAAGGGCATTTCTCCCAAACTGCAATCGCATTGGGAAGGTCCCTACACAGTCCTCAACAGACTGAATGACGTCGTAATACGGATCCGTAAGTCTCCCAATTCCAAACCTAAGATTGTACATTATGATAGGTTAGCTCCATACTATGGCCATAATAATTAGTGATAGTTATTTTTGTTATGGGTACCCCGTATTTCGTAATGTTTTTATGTATGATTTATGCATAATTGTATGATTTATGCATAATTGCTTGTACATAGACCTTTGTAATTAGTGTAAATGTTTTTGTTATTTGTAAATACTGTAAATATTTGCAAATTTTGTTATTATTGTAATTTATTTGTTTTGTAGCTTTTTCGATTATTTCTTTTTGGCTCCCAGCCAGGGATTGTACTGCCCGGGACGTGCAGTCCTTGGGAGGCGGCAGTGTTACGAAAAATTCGGCGGTTGCGCCTGTATGTAAGCTTTCCGGCATAGCACTAGGGTTGCCATAAAATAGTGTATGGTAGGGTTGCCAGATTGGCGACTTTATCGCCCATTTGGCGACCAAATGGGCGATATCCCATGGTCCAATCGGGAAGCTTCTAGAATAACTTCCTGTCGAGATATTTCTCGAAACGTGTGGAACTTAAAGAAAAGCTATATAAACCCTTGCGTTTCTGAGAGCAGTTAGTTGCGAAGAGATTGTGAAGTAGTGTGAGCGTTGTGCTTACTGTGAGTGCTAAGCTACGCGAGAGTTCTGTGAACGGAAAGCAATCGAGTAGTGCTTTGCCGTGAAGCTATCTTTACAGTATAGCTTGACAGTGGATTGGTGATTGTTCCACGGTGTTTATTATAAGTTTAGTGTTGCCGTGAAGTTACCTGTACAGTTACAGCCTGAAGCTGTGTTGCTGATTGTTTCAGCGTATTTATTGTAGATTTTCGACGCTTTTAAAGGTGATTTTGGAACTGTGCTGTAAATAGTGATTCCTGTAAATAAATTGTGCTTTTTATTGTTCTGCATCGTGTTTTCATCGGATACTCTCAAATCCACGAACCCGTAAAACGCAACAATATGTTTTGTAAAACTATCTTAGTAAGAAAACTGAGCATTGATATGATGAACTGAGAAAAGACAGAAGAAACAGTACAGTGTATGACAACACATAACGCTGCATCTGGAATGCTTTAAGTGTATCCTGTTTTGCTGCTTTTAAAATTTTTGTGAATTTGCTTTTGAATTGTACACGGCGTAAGTGCGAAGAAAATTGTGCTTAATAATAATAATAATTTTTAAAAAAAAATTCTGAGAGGTTTCAGATTTTAAATTACGTCCAAAGGAACGTTTTTTAATGCTTTGCTTTTGTAATTCCTTTATTTATTAAATACCATGTTCTTCGCACTTAAACCAGGTCAACAGCAATATCGCAAAATAGTTTTTAAATGAGTCTATCTTTAGAATTTCCGATACACAGTTCCGCTCGCTTTAGACAAAAAGTTTTTTTTCCCCGTAAATTGTTGCCATTACTCGCTTTTAAATCGTTTGAGTTTGTTCATCAAAAATTCGTTAAAGTTTTACAAAATATGAAATAGATAATAAAACAAATTCCAAATTCCAAATTTGGGCTTCCAGATGCGCATATTCGGGTGGAAACGTACGTTATTCAAAATTGGATGGCCCTAAGTACTGTTGTTTTATCACATTTGAAGAAACATGCATACATTTATGCAGATTCTTCATTATTTAATTTCTTTAAATATAATACTGCGCTGTAAGATTTTGTGGCAACAGTTTGAAACGTGATTCAGACTTTTAACGTTTCCGGCGCAAAATCGTAAAACGAAAACAATAACCCTTCAGGGGCAAAGCATCTTTGGACTAAAAAAATGGTTTGGTAAGAGTGAGTGTATAAGATCTCTCTGTTTTAGCGATCATGCAAAGGTATGATCTTTGTAATAAGCGAGGAGACTTATCGTACAGGCGTGAAGAAATAGCACACAGGAAAAGGGTTTAAATTGTTCCTTTATTTAATCAAAACTCTTTAACAAAAATGCACGTACTTTGTGCTCGCAATAACACCTACTTGCGGTGGGAACTATAGAATAATTTAACAATAAATGTCAAGGAGTAGTGCTGATTGACTTACAACTAACAGGCTAACTCAGCAACCTATATCAGCGATAGACTTTAAGAAAAGGCCAGAAGGCGCAGCAGCAATTAAGATTAACGGCAGGAAGGATAAAATAGCAACACGCGCTATACTAGCGAAATCACACTCTAACTTTCTCGTTTTCGCCGTTTAAATACTGTTCTTCAGTTTGACATAATTTGCATCCTGACGAGGAAATGCGAGGAGAAATGAGGAACTCGGGAAAGATAACAAAAAATGAAGTAATTGGTTATTCAAACTAAGGTAAACCCTGCAATTGTAATAGCAGACTCTACACTGTGAACTCAGCGAGGGTGTAAGAAAAGCTTAACAAACCCTTCTGGGTGATTGTTAAAATCTGAAACCTTTCAGATTTTATTACGATGCCGCATTTAATGCATTTTAAATTACATTAATTACATGTATTATGAAAAATGAAGTAAGGATTTAAACTATTAAGAAATGAGTTTATTTTATTTAAATCAGACAATTTGTTAGGAATTATTTCTTCATTAAATTCGAGAGATAAATTAAAGATCTTACACTTCGCCGCTTGGCGATGCTCAGGGAAAAATAAACATTGTGTTTAGCCAATTAGTAACATTTGCGAAGGTGTGTGGATAAGCCCACGATAGCCAAACATAACGGGCTAAAACTTTTGGGAAAACTCGTTCAAGGATGTTCATAGCGTCGAAAATTATCGTCAAAATCATTGTTTGAAATCTTATGAAACTTAATAATCACCATCATCTGGGTAGCTGCAACTGCCATATGAGATCTTTCTGTTGATACATTGGATGTCTGACATTCGTAAATGATATTTGCAGTCGTGATACAAGATTCATTGTTTCGATTAACAAATACGTTAGCAACACAAAGGAAACAATAGGAAAAAAAACTGTATTTCGTATGCAGTGTAAGATCTTAGATCCAGATATTGACATATCGGCATCTTAAAGACGTATCTAAGTTTCCTTGTCTGACGGGATAATGCGTGATTCACAAAATTTTTATTCGAAATAACCTTGCAAGCTCTTTTTAATTTTTCAGCCCTCTGGATTTTTTCGTTTCTTTTCCTGTCTGCTGTCTCGAGAAGTGCGAAGATCAAAGTAAATTTCCGAAGAAAAAAGCAAACTGATGTGGAAAAGACCCGAATAAAAGTAAATGATTAGCCAGTTTATAAGGAATTCGTGTTCTCGTGGTATAAGTGGTTAGGACATACAGTAGATTCTGGAGAGTCTGTGGTTCGAATCTCTGCCCAAGCACAGTTGATCTTTCATGTTTTTTGTTTCCCAAAACTAAATGACCGCTGCTGCGGCACCCAAACCAAAATCTAGTGGACGACAGTTAGGTTTGGTCAACTGGGTATCGTACCTCTTCCCAAATGGTCTTTAAGTGGGGGAGAGTGTACACGTCACAATAGTTTAAGCACAACAGCATACCTGTTTTGTCGTGGTATTGCAAAGTGTAAAGAGAGAATGTGGGAGAATGTAAAGAATTATCTCACCCCCATGCGGCTGCCAAGATGTAAGTGTTTAACGAATACGGTTAGAGTTTCGGCTTAACGGAGTTTCTTTTTCAAGTTCCCTAACCTTTCCCCCCCCCAAAAAAAAACTCTACCTCTACATGGCGGCCCACAATAAAATTTCCAGAAGAGAAGAACAAAGATTAACAACGAATAATTACGTCATTAAATTTAGATTTCTTTATTTTACTTGGAGGAATTACAAGTAACTTATAAAAAACGGTATTGAATAAATATAAAAGCACATACACTATGCCTGCATCTGTGCAATAATGTGTGTACTATACATGCATCAACATAAAAGTATACTTTTTATTCGATTTGGAGAGCCACATTTATCCTTTCTTGCCGACACTCATGAGTCTGTGCTAATTTTCGTGAACAGAGCTGCCTTCTTGGTTCATCCGCCATCGAGGTAAGTTGGTAAGAAATTGAAGCGGTTTGGTTTATTTAATTATGAAAAAGCACTCGAGAGCTATCTGCCTAAAGAGAGAGAGATGCCTTCGTGGAGGACTTTCTAAGGAAAACTGGCTCATATGCAATTCATACATGGAAAACGTCTATGCAACAGCTCCGTTCGCCTGGAATCTAAGCTAGGACGAAACTACCAGTGTTCAGCGACTTTACACCTCGGCCGCTGATGGGAGAGAAATTGAAGTGTAGCTATTAGTCAGAAGATTTAAATTAGCTGGTGACATTTTAAGATCAAGTTTCGTTAATACAGCTATGAATGGTATGAAAAACCATGTTGCTGTCTGATACTTAGTAAGTTATTGTTGTTATAGTGAACAGTTATATGAACTGTTTGTTTAAATTCATAAAACTCAAACAAATGTTAAAAAACTTTATTTTCTAAACCTGTGTATTAATTAAACTGCAATTAAACTTGTATAACCAGTCAAAAATATGCGAACCTATGATAATGACTCTGGAAGGTTTCTAGCAGCGAATATTGATTTGTTATTTAATTACTAGTATCCAAAAATATGTGAATTTATGATAGTGACTCTGGAAGGATTTTAGCGTCGAATATTGATTTGTTAATTAATTACGAGCAACCAAAAATATACTAATCTATGATAATGGCTCTGGAAAGTTTTCCGCAGCGAATGTTGATATATTAATTAATTACTAACAGTAAAAAATATACGAATCCTAATGATTCTGGAAGATTTTAGCAGCGAATATTGATTTGTTAATTAATTACCAGCAGTGAAAAGTGTACGAATCTACGATAATGACTCTGGAAGGTGTTTAGCATCGAATATGGATTTGCTAATTAATTAAAAGAGCCAAAAGCATATGAATCTATAATAACGACTTTGTAAGATTGTTTTGTTAATTAATTATGAGCAGCCAAAAATATGTAAATTATATGATAATGACTCTGGAAGGTTTTTAGCAGTGAATATTGATTTCTTAATTAATTACGAAATGCCAAACATATGCGTTTCAATGATAAGGTTTTCCGAGCGATTATTTATTTGTCGATTAATTTACAAACAGCAAAAAATACACTATAAGATATTTTCTCCCTCTTTCCAATATGGCTTCGTGGTGCAACGATAGCACACTCAGTGGGTATTCGAGAGTCCAGGTTCGAATCCCAGCTAGGGCACTGCTCAGTTATCATGTCTCCTTCTTCAAAATAACTTAATGACTTTAAAATATGAAGCTATGATAATGATTTTGGAAGGTTTTTAGAAGAAAATCTTGATTTGTTAATTAATTACTAGGAGCCAAAAATATGCGAATTTATGATAATGACTCTGGAAGGATTTTAGCGTCGAATATTGATTTGTTAATTAATTACGAGCAACCAAAAATATACTAATCTATGATAATGGCTCTGGAAAGTTTTCCGCAGCGAATGTTGATATATTAATTAATTACGAACAGTAAAAAATATACGAATCCTAATGATTCTGGAAGATTTTAGCAGCGAATATTGATTTGTTAATTAATTACCAGCAGTGAAAAGTGTAAAGTGAATGTACGAATCTACGATAATGACTCTGGAAGGTGTTTAGCATCGAATATGGATTTGCTAATTAATTAAAAGAGCCAAAAGCATATGAATCTATAATAACGACTTTGTAAAATTGTTTTGTTAATTAATTATGAGCAGCCAAAAATATGTAAATTATATGATAATGACTCTGGAAGGTTTTTAGCAGTGAATATTGATTTGTTAATTAATTACGAAATGTCAAACATATGCGTTTCAATGATAATGACTCTGGAAGGTTTTCCGCGCGATTATTTATTTAGCAGCAATAATTTATTTGTCGATTAATTTACAAAGAGCCAAAAATACACTATAAGATACACTCCCTTCTTCCAGTATGGCTTCGTGGTGCAACGATAGCACACTCGGTGGCTATTCGAGAAGTAGAAAATATTGATTTGTTATTTAATTACTAAAAGCCAAAAACATACGAATTTATGATAATGACTCTGGAAGGATTTTAGCGTCAAATATTGATTTTTTAATTAATTACGCGCAACCAAAAATATACGAATCTATGATAATGGCTCTGCTCTGGAAAGTTTTCCGCAGCGAATGTTGATATATTAATTAATTACGAACAGTAAAATATATACGAATCTATGCTAATGATTCTGGAAGATTTTTAGCAGCAAATATTCATTCGTTAATTAATTACGAGCAGTCAAAAATGTAGAAATGTATGACAACGACTCTGGAAGGTTTTTAGCGTCTAATATTGATTTACTAATTAATTAACCGAGCCAAAAGTATATGAATCTACTATATTAATGACTTTTTAAAATTGTTTTGTTAATTAATTATGAGCAGCCAAAAATATGTGAATATATGATAATGACTCTGGAAGGTTTTTAGCAGCGAATATTAATTTGTTAATTAATTACGAAATGCTAAACATGTGCGTATCAATGATAATGATTCTGGAAGGTTTTTAGAGCGATTATTTATCTGTCAATTAATTACAAATAGCCAAAAATACACTTGTAAGATATTTTCGCCCTCCTCCAGTATGGCTTCGTGGTGCAACGATAGCACATCCGGCGGGTATTCGAGAGGTCCAGGTTCGAATCCCAGTTAGGGCATGCTCAGTTTTCATGTCTCCTCCTTCAAAATAACCTAATGACTCTAAAGCTATGATAATGATTCTGGAAGGTTTTTAGCAACAAATATTAATTTTCTCATTAATTATGAATAGTAAAATAATATAAGAATCTATGATAATGACTCTGGAAAGTTTTTAGCAAGGAATTTCGATTTGCTAATTAATTATGAATATGCAAAAATATATAAATCTATGATAATGACTCTGGAAAGTTTTCAGACGCGGATATTGATTTGTTTAATTAATTACTAGAGCCAAAAATATACGAATCTGTGACTCTGGAAGGTTTTTAGCACAGAATATTGATTCGTTAATTAAACTGTGACTAAACACGAAAAATAGGATACATAGGGTAATACCGCTGTTCAAAAGCTTTCGTGACAAATCCCTTTCAATTTGGATTTCTTACAAACACGGATGTGATTGATTCCGATATATCAATGACACTATACCAATGACAGTACTATTAATAGTACTGTATTGTCACTGTACTCTTAATAGGACTAAGCACCGTTAACACAATACCTACAGCAGAAATGCTCCTGCCTTTCTTTTCAGCATTAAACTTCAGTTACTGAGAGGTTAATGAAGCGCAAGAGCAGCTTGAAATTAATGACTGAATTACTTCACACGGTTTAAAAATTTGTAAACCTCTCTATGCAAATATGACATGTATAGAGAGTAATTGTTATCTTTACAGGAGACGGAGACAAAGCAAATATTCATTTAATTTCGGTAAAAGGGACGGCAGACTGAAATACCCATGAGATTTAGTGACGCAAACTGTGTCCTGACTAAGGTTACGGAGCGGAATTAAGTAATTCTTTAACATACATCACTTTTATAAAAGTCATTTTATGGCACTATCTTTCATTTCCTCAGCAACAACGACTTTTTCTGGAGTATATTCAATTATCGCCAGTGTAACAAACGGCAAGAATTATCCGCATTTTAAATCCGATTATGCTGAAATGGCTCCAAAACAGTGAATACTTTATCGCAAGTTATCTATAGAAGAATATTCGTTACTTCAACTTTAGCGCCACCATGTAGGAATCTCGAAAGCTCTCTCGAAAATAAACTCGATGACATTTTGACTTTCAGGAGGAATAGAATTAAATAACTCATACCAAATGTTACTGACAATCACAAATTAAATATAATAGCTTATATCTTAAACCTTCAGAACGAAAACAGTTAGGGTTAATCTAGTAGAGCTTGTAACCTACCTGGTATGTTACTTTTGTATGCGAAAATTTTTTTTATTTGTAATGTACAGGGTGTCCTATAAGTTTGGACGTATTTTTAAAAATTATTTAAAGTCAGTAAATTTGGATATAAAAATGAAGTTTGTGTCTAACAGTTTGTCACTGAAGCGGATTTTTTGGTCTTTTAGTACCTTTTATTTCAAAAGATAGATGGCGCTATGCTATTAATATCACTCAAATGTGCATAAATCCTTTAACGCTGCGTTCAGACGACGGTATAAAGGGTATAAGGGGTTTAAGCAGAGCTGCGTTGCCAGGCAACCAGTCTGTGCTACATCACAAAATCTGGTTTAGGGCTCTTGGCATAAAGTTCGAAGTTTTCAACTTTATGCCAAGAACGTTTGGGATAAGCGTTGACCAATCAAAGCAAACGCGAGAAACCTGAATGGGAAACTTGAGAAGGAAAGCTTAGACACATCCACGCATGCTCAAATTTAGCTTCTCTAAGTGCGTACGGCTTAGACCCTGTGTCGCACGTGTGAACGGAATTCCGGCATTTTATTCCTTGTGACTATGCCACTGTGACATTTACATCGTCGTTTGAACGCATCTTAAAAGAATATAAACAGTTGACAGTTCGTTCATGGACAGCAGTATTACTGGTATCGCTGTAATACTCTCGCAGGTGTAAACAAATAAATGTTATACATAAACTCATTTTTCTCATTATAATATTGTTACGTGCGTACGGGTTCGTTATGTATTCAATGCACAAGTCGTTAAAAAGTTAACAAAAATTTATTCTTTCCACAAAAAATAAATTAAAATGCTGAAATATTTCGTCACAGATATTCGCACAATATCACAATATCTCGAACGTTTAGCAAAAACTCATTTCAAAACAGATAAAATAATTCTATCTCACAGCGAAATCGCTACAATCAATACAGCATTAAGTAAACAAACAGCAGTTCGCTTTTTACAGCTACAAGTATAACAGAGCTACAAGTAAACAGCAACAACAACAACTGAGGTGAGTCTAGTCTAGTCTGGACAACTATTGCTGGGATATTGCCAATTATGGGCAACTTATCCAGCTCACTGAGGAATTGCATAGAGCCCCTGACGTGCAATTTCCTTAAATTAAATAAAACCAAATATACGGTAAACTGAGATGAGGTAGTTCAACTCAGCTTTTATAAGCTTTTTAACTATCAGTAGAACAATCACGATTTTTCTAGATTTTTCTGGATGGCAACAGTAATTACGAGATATTTATTTATTAAGCATTAAATGCACGCGCTCTTTCATTTTTATTGTTATTTTTTTTTCGACGTAGCTTTCTCTTCAAAAATCGTCTGCGTTGCACGAGGAAATAAAAAGGAATTTTAATTACAATTCTAAATAAATAGCCAAATAAATGTTAAATTCGTAACAATATTATTATTCTCATATACCATTTTTCTCATTATAATGTGATATTAAGAGCGCCATCGATTAATGAAAATTGAAACTAAAGTGCAACTTATCCTTTCCTGACTTCCAAGAAAAAAAAATCCGGCTCTTTTATACGATTATTTATTATATGCCCAGATTTATGGTACACAATGCAATTTCATGTATTGCGGTAGTTTCTTTAATGTTAACAGAGTAGATTCCATAACAAAACTGTTCTTAAAGGTCCTTATACGGCCTTAATTTTCGCAGTTGAAGTCGCAGACCTATACTGCCCGTACAAAAATGCTTTAAATGACACAAATATCCATGTTATGGTACTTTTACTTCCTTGTACGAAGTAAAGCAAGTATTGTAATCACGAATAATTTCAGGTATCACATTTCAACGGAAGGTATCCATTTTGACCGCTTTCGAATTCATCTGAACGACGTTTTGGCGTGACATCTGTACCTACGGACAGAATAAAACACTTTTTCTTCCGAAACAGAATGTAAAAGGGCTTTAAAATGGATTCAGAAGAGAGTTTTTGGTAACGTCTGTACGTACGTATGTTTATATCTAGCATAACTGAAAAACGGGTAGCCTCAGAGCGTTGAAGTTTTGTACATGGAACTACTATGAAGTGATAATGCACATCCCTCTCTGGTTGCAATTAGCCGCACCAAACATATATAATTTTTATTTACATCTGTGGTCACAGTTTACTTGACACTCTAATCGTGTTTATTTCCAGAACATTTACTCTTTGATACTATTGCGATAGGAAGAGAGCATAGCGAAATAGCGTTTAAGCACCACAGAAGCTGAGGCTAAGAGTGCGCATTTATCCAGTATGGAAGCTAACCAAGAGAAGGTTTGGGTTTAGGTTAGAAAATTTTCAGTTTTCAAAATCTTCAATTCAAGTTCGAATCAGTTGCGTCGTCAGCTTTGGGAGAATCTGAAAGCCTTCTGAATTTCCGAATCCTTGACCGCATCGACGAAGTGCATTATAGCCAGATTTTCGCGGATATCATCCCGGATATGCTTGATGCGCCAACGTGTCGATGTCAGTCGGCAGTTTTTGAAGGCTTTCTGTGACTTTTGTTGGCGTGTTTTCAACTGCAGGCGGCTACAATACTTTACGCACTTTTCCCGAATCTTAGTTCCATCTCATTCGAGAGGGCACTGAAGTTTGAAATCTGGTCTTATGATAGTATAAGGTATTTCTCCCTCCTTCTTACCATGCCTTCGTGGTGTAATGGTCTGCACGCTCGACGCGTATCGAGAGGTCCGAAGTTCGAGTCCTGGCGAGAGCAATGCTCATTTTTCATGTCTCCTGCTTCCAAATAACCTAATGTCCCTACAGTGGCGCCCGAACTAAAAAAAGTTGGTGGATGATGATTCTCCACTCCCAGGATTTGGCGACTGGGTCCTGTAATCCTCAGTGGCCCTTTAAAAGGAGGAGTATATAAGATATTTGTCCCGCCTTCTTAGCAGGCCTTCGCGGTCAGCACGCCCGGCGCGTATCGAGAGGTCCGATGTTTAAGTCCCGGCAACAGCATTGCTTATATTTCATGTCTCCAGCTTCCAAATAACGTAATGTCTCTACAATAGGACTGGGCAGATTTCTTTGCTTTGACGAAGAGTGACCTGCACCTGATTGCCCTCAAAATTGGCTGAGATCTTGACATAAATCTACGCCAAAATCAGGGTTGATATGTTACGAATTTTATTATTTGCTGGTATTTGCTGTCCGTATGATTTCTTCTTGTGTATCTTTAGTGATAATTTAGACCAGGGTTTTCCAATAGGATCGGTATTGAGCCCCTAGGGGTCAAAGAAATTTTAAACGGAGTTAGTTATATTCAAGGGATCGAGTGGGGGTCGATAGCCGAATATGCTTACTCAGTTGATCGCCATAACCAAGATCCCATTTAATTAAAAAAAATTAATAAAATTAGTAATTAATTTGTAGGGTTCCACCCTTTTATTTAACAGTTAATTTAAATGTAAGGTACCACTTACACCGATAAGCGAATAATCGCTTGAGTGTGTGAACAGAGACTTAAGACTCAGGAAGGGTTAGTTACATTTTATTTCTCAAAATAAGGATGAACACAGTCGGTTCCTATCTCAGAGCGTACAGCAAAGCCTCCACTTGGGCTTGAACTGAAATTAATAAGAATTAAAGCTTAACTAAAGCTTAACTAAAAAGATATAGCCGAACCTATCAGGATTCAAAGTAGTTGGCGCCTAAATCTCAATTAAGTAGGCGAAGCTATCAAGGGCCTGAAGTACGGCTTAGCGTAGTAATAGCTTAGAGAGAGACGTTGCCCAAAGGCAAACGCGCTCTAGTCAGAAACTCTGGCTCTCTAACGAAGTCAGTGAAACATTGACTTAAATACTACTCTTACATACTTGCGTTAAACTCGTTTCTGAAAACACATTTCGGTACGAAATTGTAAGCTGAAATTAGGAGAGACATTAAAGTGTAGCAAATTTAAAGTAACTAGAATAGAAGAGAAACACGCCAATGTGACAATCAAAATCGCTGAAACAACCTTCTATATGGCGTACATTTACTAAAACACTCAATCGATTTCGAGAGCAGTTTCAGGTCCCTCCTCATCAGGAGAACAAAATATCTAGAAAGGGAAAGCAACCTCAGTAACGGCTTTTTTATACCCTCGGGTAGAACCACGTGCGAGGAGGCAACGCCATCTAGCGGCAAAAATAATAATCAAGAATTATGTTAATAGAATTTTAAAAGCATTGGGAAGGACTGGATTAGACTTAAATTCATTCACTAAACATGTTAAATCTTTGTGAATATGAAAAGCCTCAAGAAAATCCAAAATTCAAAATCCATTTGGATTTTCTTGAGGCTTTTCATATTCTTGAGGCTTCATTCTTGAGGCTTTTCCCAACGCTTTTAAAATTCTATTAACATAATTCTTGATTATTATTTTTGCCGATAGATGGCGTTGCCTCCTCGCGCGTGGTTCTAGCCGAGGGTATAAAAAAGCCGTTACTGAGGTTGCTTTCCCTTTCTAGATATTTTGTTCTCCTGATGAGGAGGGACCTGTAGCTGCCCTCAAAATGGATTGAGTGTTTTAGTAAATGTACGCCATATACAAGGTTGTTTCAGCGATTTTGATTAAAGTAACTGTTATAAACTTTGGATAAACCTTACAAATTATTTATTAATCCAATACTGTATTATACAAAGCCTTGCGAAAAACACACGGGTATGCTACGTTTTGGAAATTAAAAGTCATTCGAGAAAATTATCCCAAAATAAAAGTTGTTACTGAACCAACATTACTACCTCTTCCTATCTAAAGGAAACAGGCTTTAGTTAAGTCAATAGTTTACTGCGGAAAACAAGAAACAAGTTGAATGCTTTTGAGCGAGGTGGTTTAAGAATTCAATTAACAAATTTTGTGCCAAATATCAAAAACTTTGCGTTAATACATCAGACAAAACCATCACATTCATTAAGAGAGAACTTTGTGCAATTAGAATTTGTGGAATTTGTGGTCTGAAACTTGTTTATATTGATAGAATTAAAATTAATAATATAAAATGTAATAAAACAAATCTAATGAACCATTTTGTTTTTAAAAACTTGTGCACATATTCTTAGTCTAATTGTTATCTATAAGTCAGTTATGCGCAGTCATTTGTATTATGATTATGTTGTATGCTGTATATTTTAGAGAAACCTGCAAGGGGATTGATGAAGAAAAACGTTTTTTTTAAAAGAGGTTTATGCAAGAAAAGCGTCGGGAATACCAGATTTGGAGATATATTAACAAAGCCATAGCCCACAATAATCTGTTACGAATTTTGTACATAGATAGATAATTTTAGTGAAATTGTTGTATTTTTCTGTTTTATGTAACATGAAAATCTAGAAAATCTGCCGGAAAAATAAGAATACAGGGGCATGTGTATTTAACAATGAGTAAATAGCTATCTCGCTAGGCGAGGTATCGCCGGCGAGAAATCGCTTTGTTCTGGTCCTGGTATAACTGTAAATGATATTGTAAATGAATAACTGTAATTGATTCGTATATTAGCTGTAACCGTATCAGGCCCTCATATGCCTTCCAGTAATTTCGAGAAGCAGAAAGTACTAGAAATATCTCGGCGGTCGGTGAAAACTATATAATAGTGGAGACAGCATCAGTTTCAGAGTCGTTTTTGTTAGTTCTTGGTTTCAGCGTGAGTTCGGAGTACTGAGATATTTCCGGGTTAGCTTCATTTTTTTATACGCCCTTTGCATTGCATTGTGTTTAACGTTTTTAATAGTTCGAAGTGTAACTACTGATTTTACTTAGTGATACTGTGAAGAGATGTACGACTAATTTTAACGGAAAGTTACAGAACTGTGATGTTTCTTTTGATAAATAAATTTTATCAACTTATTATTGCATTGTGGGAAAATGGTGCAACAAGAGCCAACAAATCTGAAACACAATCTGTTATACACATATGCGCACCTCGAAGCCTGAACTTTGAATTTATATTGTTATTTATTTCATATTTTGTAACAATTTAATTAAGGTATTATTAACATATCCAGTGATTTAGAAGCAATGTGTCATCTCTAGGCATAAAGCGTAATATTATAGAGACGCTAGGTTATTTTGAAACCAGGAGTGATGAAAATTGAGCAAAGCCTTCGCCAGGAATAGAGCCATGGACCTCTCGGATACGCGTCGAGCGTGCTGACCACTACACCACGAAGGCATGGGAAGAAGGCGGGAGAAATACCTTATAATATAACATTTATATTTTAAATTCATTCATAAAACTCAGCAATTCAGGAAGAAATGTGTTGCCACTGAACAAAAGTTAGATATCTGTCTTTTTAATTTAATCAACAAACGCAGGAACTTAAAAGAAATGCCCGGAATAAAACAAATTTACCTTCCACGCGTCTGCGTATTACCCTTCTGCGCAGTATAAGTTTTTTTTTTTTTTTTTCAAATTTAATTTATACTCCATTGAGAAACTCAATGATTTAAAAGCAACAAACACAATCCTTCATTGCTGTTATTATTAATTTCTAGCTGAACCCGCAAAAATACGCCCACATACACATATATATATATTCAAAAATAAATAATAAGTAATAATAAATAATTTGATACTTTACCAATAAGCTTTTCTTATTAGAAAATCAATCTGCCCTGTCCTCGTTATAAATAACTAGAGCAAATCAGCCGTTATTTATTTAGAGTAATTTTATATTTCCAATTCTTTCTTTTCTAAATTTTAATTTTCTTTGTAAGTTAAAACTTAAAGTTAATTCTTAGGAATTTTTGATTAATTTCCAAATCCGAAAGCTTTTGGATTGAGTACATTAGAAATTTGTGTTATCCTATAACCTTTTCAACATGATTTATTTCATGTGTTTTCTTTTAGTTTCTAACTGAAAAATGCTAAATAATGTATTATTATTTAATCAATTAATTAAATGTTTTGATAACAGCTGCTTTACCGCATAATTAATTAAATTTCAAAAGTTTAAATTTTATATTATTTGTTCAAATCTATTTTCATTTCATGTATATTTATCGTAACTATTTAGTTAGCTAGCCGTGCAGCAGGCACACTAGTTGAATAATAAAATAAAATAAAATAAAAAACTGAAAGCTTTCAAATTTTACATTACGACAAAGAAGGTTTTTTTTGGGGGGGACGTTTTGTGTGTTACCTTTATTTATTAAATATCATGTTATTCGCACTTAAACCATAAATTTCAATTCAACAGCAATATCCCAAACTAATTTTAAAATGAGCATATCTTTAGAATTTCCGATACACAGTCTCGCGCGCTGGAGATAAAAATGTTTATTTTTTTCGTACAGTGTTGCCATAGATTGCTTTGAAATCGTTGAGTTTGTTAATCAAAAATTCGTTAATACCTGACAGAATATGAAATCGATAATAAATTCTAAATTCCAAAGGTGGGCATCCAGATGCCGTATTCTGTGGAAGGTTACGTTATTCAAAATTTGGTGACTCTAGGTACCGTTGTTTAATCGCAATGCGAGAAACATACAAACATTTATGGATATTATTCATAACTTAATTTCTTTTAAGTATAACACAGGGCGATAATATTTGGTGGCAACAATTTGGAAAGTGATTCGCAGTTTATAGTGAATTAACGCAAAATGCCAGAAAGAAATTAATAGCCCTTCTGGGCAAATTGCCTCTCTGAGCTAAAAATCTTTAAAAACAGCACACCTTTAGAATTTCCGATACACAGTATCGCTCACTGAAGTTGCAAATGTTTTTCCGTTCAGTTTTACCATTGTTCGCTTTGAAAGGGTTGAGTTTGTTAATTAAAAATTTGTTAAAGTTTTACAAAATTTTTAATAGATAATAAAACAAATTCGAAATTCAAAATTCGGGCTCCAGATGCTTATGTTCGGTTGGAGGACTACGTTATTGAAAATTTGATGGCTCTAGATACCGTTGTTTTTTTTTTTTTTTTTCAGATATGCAGTTTTTAATGATTCAATGCAAAATGCCAAACCGAAATTCTGGGCAAATTGCCCCTTTGTGACCTAAGAGCCATCTAATTTACATCTAATTTATTACACCTATCATGATTAAAATGCAATAATACCTAAATGTTACTGTAATTAACAAAATATGTGTATAACGCCATATATTTACGTACCTGGGGATGGAAAACCTTAGGTTCTTTCAGTATTAATTATTAACTGGAAGAATCCAAGAGCAAACGTAACATCTCTTTTAAAAACGCTTTTAAGGAAAGGAAACATATATTTAAAAGAAACGTATAGGAATATGAGCAATTAGGTAATTGCACCGATTGTTTTTAATCGCGACAAAACACAATTTTCCTTCAAAAGCGTGCTTAACACGGAAATGATATTGACACGAGAATTTTATTCACCCGTAAAATTATCAAAAATCATCTAATTATTCTCGCTGTTAAATTTCATCGCAGGAAAAAGTCGTCGCTATTTTAAATGAGCTACATCATTTGAAAGAGTAAATTATACGGCTAATTGGAATACACGTGCAGGGTTGGCATCTGAAACGAAAGAAAGTGTTACAAATTTTCCTTAACTATTCAGTGCATCCTAAAGTTAACTCAACTGAAGTATTTTGACTGTGTTTTAACTCTTTTACTGCAGATAATTGATAAAAATAGGCAGTAGAGCCTCGCTTATTCAAAAAATTAGTTATTCGAAGTCGCAAAGTCTTGTGTGAACAGATTTCCGTGAAGATTCCAGAGAAAGTTTGCAAATAAGAAATGATACGCTGGCAGAAATGATTCCAAATTTTTAGCCCAAAGGGCGTTCGTTAGCCCAGAATAGCTTTTAATTTCGTTTTGGTATTTTGCGTTGATTCACTTTTCAAACTGTTGCCAACAAATATTGCAACCCTGCATTTTATTTAAAGAAATTAAATAATGAAGAATCTGCATAAATGTATATATGTTTCTCGCATTGTGATAAAATAACGGTACCTAGAGGCATCCAGTTTTGAATAACGTGATCCTCCACAGAATATGGGCATCTGGAAGCCCTAATTTGGAATTTAACATTTGTTTTATTAATGATTTCATATTTTGTAACACTTTAGCGAACTTTGGATTAACAAACTCAACGATTTCAAAGCGAGCAATGGCAACACTGTACCAAAAAAAAAACATTTTTATCTCCAGCGCGCGAGACTGTGTATCAGAAATTGTAAAGGTATGCTCGCTTTAAAATTATTTTGCGATATTGCTGTTGAACTGAATTTTATGCTTTAAGTGCAAAGAACATGATATTTAATACATAAATGTACTACACAAAACGTTAAAAAAACGCCCCTTTGGGCGTAATATAAAATTTGAAAACTTTCATATTGTTATTTTTTTATTTTTAATTTTACTTTCTAAATGTCAAAAGGAAAACTTTCTGGGTGTGTATCGTTTCTGATAGAAAGGCTATAAGGTATATCTCCCGCATTCTTCGCTTGTCTTCGTGGTGTAGTGGTCAGCACGCTCGATCTGTAATTGAGAGATCCGTGGTTCGGTTCCCGGCGAAGGCGTTGCACGTTTTTCATCTTTTCTGCTTTCTGAATAACCTAATGACTCTAGGAAGTTAAAGGAAGTACTCAGCACGAAAAAAGGATAAATAAACTAGTCGCATTGAAGTTGCTTAGTTCTACATTTCGAAGGTAGTAGTTACAGTTATTTCAAGTGCTATTTTTTTTTTTTTTTTTACTTGTAGCATGCACTTTGCTATCTGCTCACACCCTGCGTCTTTCTGCCACGATCAGAAATTTCGAAATCGTATGCTGAAGATATTTTAGGAGGAAAAATACGCGAAAGGATAAATATGGCACTTAGTACGGTTGTCGGTTTCTGCAGCTGTGACATTTTTCACTTCCTGATCTGATTAAGAATTTTTTTTCCGTGTAGTTGTCTTTTCTGCTCTGAGAATGCCCCCAAAATAACTAGATATTATGTTGGGACTATATGGAGAGCGTTCTTCTCTGAAATCAGTTGATCTAGATGGTGTTGCCACTTTTAATAAAACGAAAAGGCACTGGAATAGGAACGAAACTATCTTATGTGTAGTGAATAGGAAAACACAAAACACGGAATTACTTACTAAAGACTCAGCGACGTCAAAGAAAATTAATTATATTTTCATTCCACTTGCTACGGCATGTAACACAGACCCTTAGGTTTCTTTAATGTCTTTTCTGTTTCATAAGCCCTCCTCTGTATTTAAGATGGTTAATAAATTGGTTAAAGCAAATCATGCTGTGGCTATCTATCGAAGAGCAGGGATGCCTTCATGTAAGATTTCCTAAAGGAAACTGTCTCGTATTTACAAAACACATACAGGGAACAATGTATAATCATAATTTCAAAGTAATTAAAATTATAATTAAAGAATGAGAACAGTATATTTATTATCAAATTAAACTTTCCGCTCTAATTTAAATTAAGCTCATAAATAAATAATTTCATAATGAATAAAAACACTCAAATAAAATTCTTGAATTCTGTGATTTTTTTACCATTATTGCTTAATTACCTTTTTAATAAAGTTGGTTATGACATGCCTCAGTTTTATAAGTTTGAATCATATAAATAAATCCATTCATTAAAAGTAGTTAGAAAAAACAACAGAATATTGCAGTTTTGCTAACTTGCAAAAACAAATTTTATAATCTCTCTCTCTCTTTATATATATATATGTGTGTGTGTGTGTGTGTGTGTGTGTGCGTGTGAGTGTGTGTGTGCGTAAGAATCTACATTAGTACGGTATGAGCACATTTATTAAGTCTGAGGCATATCATAATTAAAAAGGTAATGAAGCAATCCAAGAATTCAAGAATTTTATTTGAGTGCTTTTATTCATTCTGAAATTATTTATTTATGAGCTTACTTTAAATTGGAGCGAAAAGTTTAATGAGCTAATAAATACATTATTCTCATTCTTTAATTATAATTTCAATTATTTTGAAATTATAATTAAAGAACATAATTTCAATTATTTTGAAATTATGTTATACATTGCTCCCTGTATGCGTTTTGTAAATACAAGCCAGTTTCCTTTAGAAAATCCTACATGAAGGCATCCCTGCCCTTCGACAGACAGCCACAGTATGTTTGTTTATTTGTCTTTTATACAAATCTACAGTTTAATTCTGATCTTTATGAAACTAGCCACATTCGACCTTCAAAATAAGAGAAAGGTCATTGTGTACATAAGAGTTCTCAAAAACCAGCTCACAAGGTCCGCATTCTATATACACATATATCTTACGCTAATTTAATGAACTTTTCATTAAAAACGCAGCTTTACGTTGCCATTCTGCGTAAGCGTAAGATACATGTGTTCAAATTTAATCCGAAAATTCCGTGATATAAAAAATAGTGTTGCCACTTGGGGAAACGCAATTGCATTAATTTATCTCGAATTTAATAAACAAACTCAGCTATTTAAGAGAAATATTTTGCCGCTGCGCAAATTAAAATATCTTAAAGTGTGTTATCCTTCAGCAAAGCGTAAAATATTAATTTTTCACGGATTAACACCCACACATTAACATGCGTGTTGTTGCATCACATACATTTTCTTTGCTTTTTGAAAGTGAATTTGTAATAGTCGTCACAAAGCGTTACTTTCGCTATAAAATCGATTATGCCATCAAACAAAAATCGATTGCTAGATCAACACTTCAAACAAGAAAGAAAAAAGCCTCACGAGCTTCAGAAATAAACGAGCAATGGGAAGGAAAATAGGAAAACGTTCGAGTACGCACTGCTCAAGCCGGTTCGTCTAAAACAGCCGAGCAACGGGAAATAAGACTGGAAAATTTTCGAGTACTTGCTGCTCGATCCAGACCAACACTGCACGCTAATTTAAATCTTGGTGCATTCCATTACGATGCTAATCTTGATTACTATCTTCATCCAAGTGTGGCTGTTGGAAAGATGGATAAGTTATGCATGTATTGCACAGCCCTGAAATTTAAGAACTTTAAATGTTCTAATCCAGTACTACATTAGTCATTAAACATTAGACACCGGCAGCAAGGATATAATGGGGCACATTTGAAGGGACCAACAGAAAACGCCCATGTGTCCTGTCAATGTGTTTAGGCTGCAGAATAAATCTTTCAGTGTTTATGAAAGATGCTTGCCATATGGGAGTAGAACGAGTACTTCGGCTAGTTTTATGTAATACTGTTATTAAATGCCCGGCTGCGATAAGATAGCTTCCCCGCAAAGCGGGGTTAGAGTTGCCAGAAATTGGCAAAAAAAGGCACGGTTGCCATATTTGACGCGAAATCGCCCATTTGGCGACAAAATTGGCAATATGCGATAGACAGAATGGGAACACTCTAGAACGAATTCGTACCGGTTTGCCCCAGAATGTTCTCGAAGACAGATCAGAAGCTATATAAACTCTGCCTGCACGCGGAGTAGCTGATTGTTTCAGCCGGTTTCAGTTTTTTCGAGGACACATCTTTGGAACTGTCCTTGATTCTTCATCAAGTCTTGTCCTCAGTCACTTCAAATCCACGAGCCCATAGAAAGCAACAATATTAAGACATGAAAACAATAATTAAGCAATTAACCAACGCAGAGACAATTTCTTAGCCATGCATTGGTACTCAGAATTGTGTCTTTCTTGATACAGATATCTCCTGATACAAAATTTCAGTTTCAGTTTCTTTTTTTTTTTTTTTTTTTTTTTTTTGTTTTGAATGAATTAATTCTTTTTCCCTTAAAAATAGCTGAATACGAAAATAAATTTAAAAATATGATATTAGTTGCCTATTCATTCTATTCTTCCCAATAATATAAAATGAGGGAGAAAGAATTTAATGGCGAAACAGAAATAAATGACTTTCTATAGTTAAAATGAGATTGCGCAAAAAGTCAATTATAATTAATTTTGTATTTTTCTTCCTTGAGAAATCACTGCTACATAGAATGAGTCCTATTTTAAAAAAATGATAAGCGTAAAAAGAATATACCAATAACAAAGCAAGTTTTTAATCTGATTAATTTCAAAGACTGAAATTAAATAGCTTTGAAAAAAGACTTTAAAATTTTAATAAAATGTTATACAGTTATGTTTTTATGAAGAAACAATTTTTTGTTCCTATTTTTTCTGCATTACAATCTTCTTTCCCTTTATTCTAGATCTAGCAAGCAATATTTTTTAGCTTCTTTTGAATTTTCCGAGATATGTTACATATAATAAATAAATTTATTCAAAAAGAATTGCAAAAAAATACTTATAAGTATTTTCTATATAAATTAAGCTCAAGTTTTAATAAAATAATTAATGCACAGTTTTTTTAAATCGTATGTTTATGAATCATTAAAAGGAAATTCTTACAAAGCAAGTTATGCATCGCATAGAACTTAAACTCATTACGAAAAGAAATGAAACAAAAGTACCCGTAAGTAAGGCAATAATCGTCTGAAATGAGAACAAAAGAAAATGTTTTCTCGGGTGAAATACGACCGAATGACCGGAAACTCAGAAGTTGAAAGCTTTCGAAATGGTAAACCAATGCTGGGTATGAATCTTAGTCGCGTTTATGATAAATATTAAAGAAACACGAAACGCAGGAGAGAAGGTACTTGTATCTGAGATTAAACTTGCATTTACATATTTGTCATAAAACCAGTGACACTGCTGAACATATTTTTACTGTCGCCGTGTCACGTGAATAATTGAAACTATAGCAGCATCTCTATTGCTTGAATCTCATTATCATCAGAATTCTCCTATCACTCAAGGAGTTCTTTTGGTATATAGTCAAAGTTTCTACATGATGTGCTAATTCATATAAATATGCAGAATATTTCTAAACTGTTTCAACAAAATAAGAGATGCGATTGTACTCATCAAGAGGAATAATGTTTATGACAAAAAGGACTATCAGGAAAGAATACCTTCGAAACACATCATTTCTGCTCTGTCGGAAAAATAACTCACCTCCAGAATATAATCGTCAAGCATTTGCCGTACTCAAATTTCCAGTGGGAATGTAGCAATAGTTCAGAGTGATTGCCTCATCAAGCCTTAATACTAGAAAGCCAGCCGCAGCAAATATTAAACTTTAAAAGCAATACATCTTTAAATAATTACTGGCATAATATCACCCGAAACGATTTTATAAAAACCATACAAATTACACGTAAGTAGATATAAAGTGTGAGTTCATCTGCCCTTGGAGTAATTGATCAATACAAATTATTGAAAATTTTTTATTAATATAATTTTTTTTCAAAAAGGTGTGGTTTATTTACTTATGCAAAGCACTCGATGGCTGTCTGCCTAAGGGAAGAGATGCCGTCGTGGAGGACATTCTAATGGAAACTGACTCTTACGCACGGTACACATGGAAAAAACCACGAAAACGCCCATGCAACCGCCTGTTCCCCAGGACTCGAACTCCAAGAACTGGCAGAACTATCACTGTTCGGCGACTTTACCACTCGGCCGCTGATGGGCTTTTCGAAAAGAAGATATTATTTATAGAATTGGTGTAAAAAACACTGGTAGGATTCAGTGTTGGCACACTGCCATTTCATAATATTTTTTGCTTAACTAAAAAGTGGAAATTACTTCTAGCTCAATGAATTTCATGTGATTATGACTCTAAAGTAATAAACAGTCATTAGAATATTAATAACGTATTTTTAGCGTTTGAAAACTTATAAATTACTTGTGTGAAAATTCTTCCGGCAGCTCATTCGCAACAAAATTATATGTTATGCTCTAGTAAATCAGAAAAGAATATCACTGAACGGCACTCAAGGGGAAAACACAAATTATGAACTGATCTCTCGAAACAAATTGAAAATGACGTCAAACGTGAAAAATTTTGAATCTGTCAATTTTTGTCCTATGTTACACATTTTGTTTTTAATTTTTTTAGAGTAAATGTAAACGTTTCCTAAATATAAACACAGGACATGGTAACATTAAAAAATGTTAAATTTCATAATTTTTAGCCCAAAGGAACGTTAGATTAGAACGTTTCACTAACAAATTATTAGTCTCGAAAAGGCATTTTGCGTCGAATCACTAAATGCATTGATTCATTTTTCAAATTGCTGCCACCAAATATTATCGTCCTGCATTATATTTAAAGAAATTAAAAAGTGAAGAATCTGCATGAATGTATGTACGTTTCTCTCATTGTGAAAAATCAACGGTACCTAGAGTCATCCAATTTTGAATAACGTAGTCCTTCACCCGAATATGGGCACCTGGAAGACTGAGTTTTGAATTTCGAATTTGTTTGATCATCTATTTCATATTTCGTTGAATTTTAACCAATTTTTTACTAAAAAACTTAACGATTTCAAAGCGAACAGCGGCAACACTGTACGGAATAAAACATTTTGATCTCCAGCGCAGGAGACTGTCTATGAGAAATTCTAATTGTTTTTAAATATTTTTAGCCCAACGGGGCGTTAGTCCAAATGTCCTCGAACCTTGTATATGTGAGTAAATGAAAAAAATTCTGCTTTGAGCGCAATATAAAATCTGAAAGCTTTCAGATTTTTTTTTATGAACTTGATTTTTTAAATTTTAAATATGCCCAAACATAAATACTTGTGCATAAAACTGGTTTGTAAGGGAAAATGTATGTCTACTACCAACTTTTGCAAAAATAATGCCCGGACAATGACTTTTGTGTATATGTATATACATACCCACAGAAATTAATTTTTCATTTCAACTAAATTTTTCCACTAAAAATTCCTTCAATGCAACAAAATAATTGAATTGAATTAGGATTAGCGAAATAAAAGAGCCACTTGGTAGCTTATACTGAATTGCTTTATGAAGTATTTTCTCCCTCCTTCTCGCATGCCTTCGTGGTGTAACGGTAATACACTCGGCGCGTAATTCGAGAGGTACAGATTCGAATCCCGGCCAGGGCACCGCTTATTTTTCATGTCTCCTGCTTGAATATAAACTTATCTATAATCTCACCTCAGGCTTTTCCTAATTAGCTCTATTAGTTGTAAATGCCTATCTACAGAACCTCTAATAGTTCTAATTGCTTAAAAGAATTTTACATAAAGTCTGTAAGAATCTAACTAAATTAAAGTTACTTTTGCTGGCTCGATCTTTGCTTGAACTGTGAAGCGACTATTCGGTAAGTTCAAAACAGACGACACTCCTTGTGCTTACTACAAGACAGTACTTCTGGTTGCAACTCAAAATAAAAATATAAATTTAAAACTAAACCTAAGTTAAATAATCAGCTTAAGCTGCACAGCGATGATTAACTCGAGCTGGCTCTTAGCCCTACCACCGACGTAGACAGTATGGCAATTAATATGCATAGGCCGCCAAATAGCAAGGTAAAATCTCAGAGAAACAACGTGGCCGAACGACAGAAGACGATGTGTCTGAAGAACTAAACACCAGTTTAAATAGTATCTTTCTACCTTATGCTCCTATCACATGTTTCCTCTACAAAGAACGAAAAGTCGAAAGGGACAATTCTCAGAACCCGCACATTTCTACGAAACCTACGTAGCTAGGTTACCATTTTCACTTACTATAAAGACTTCAAAGCCAAACAGTATTCGCTCATCGCTCAGATTGGAATCACGTGATCTTTCAGAAGCAGAACTTTCGTCTGATTGGTTGATCTCTACCCGGGACAGAGCCGCAGCCGAAACATTTGCGGCGAGGTTTAAAAAAATCCCACGTAGCCGCTACATCGCTTTTGTAGCTATCCGGGACTTCGCTTCCAGCGAAGCCGTTTTTTCTGGGAATCCTCCCGTTTAAACCAGTGCTATAGTTCGACCGCCTCATCCACGACCATGAGCGTATATACGCATGTGCCATTAGGACCGAATTATTCTCAAAATAGGGTGGAAGACTCCGGACTTTCTTTCCTTCCAGCAACTCTCTTTCCGGAGAAAAGAAGACTTTCACGTGACCTTTCACGTCGCTGCAAGTAATGACACCCCTTTTGGACGAGCCTATGTGTTTTGGCAGAATGCCAGCCAGGGTTGCATTTGAGACGGTCGAACGGTACCAGAATCTTGTTTCTCAAAAAAGTCCCGTCTAGCAGGGACCGTCGCTAGATGTGATAACCTCTTCACTTTGCATATCACGTGAAACTGAAATCTCATTCTGACAGAAAATGGACAAGATAGAAAAGCTAAAAGCTAATTAACTGAACAAAACTGGTTAGTATAAAACTAAAATATCATTCCTTCGATTGATGCTGTGAGGAGAGTTATTGCGCCGTAAAAGACTTCGGCATCTCAAGGTATTCGAAGTGTTTCGCCCCCACTGTATCCATACTTTCGAATTCCTGCTTTTAAACAACTTCAAGTTTGTTGTATCCTTAAACAGTTATTTCTTACAAGCAATATTCGAAATATGCATATCTGAATAGCAGGAGCGGATAGAAACTGTTATCTCTGTTTCCAACCAGATGATTATTTTCACTATAAAATACAATTCACTGTTTCTATTTGTAAAATACATAAATATATTGTTGCTGTCTAAAGGCTCATGGATTTGGAGTGATTGATGTCAACACTTAAGGAAGAATCAAAACACAAGTCATTAGCCAGTATTACTCAGAACAGTTCCAAAAACACGTTTACAGTAGTCGGAAAACTACGACAAACACACTGAAACAATCAGCAGCACAGCTAAACAATAGCCAATTAACCTTCAGGCTGCAACTGGGAAGACAGCTTTAAGGCAAATCACTAATGTACAACTCCCGACTCGGTCGATCTTCCTCGGAGCTCAAGGTACTGCTACTGAACTCAACTTACTCTTGATAATCTTCACGATAAAATGATGATACATTCGATGATGAACTACTATTCCGCGTACAGCCATGGTATTTATAGCTTTTGACCTGTCTTCGAGAACATTTTCGGAAAAACCGGTAAGAATTCGTCCCAGAAAGTTCTCTCTTCGTCTATGCCATGTCACCAATTTTTTCGCCAAGTGGACGATTTCGCGCAAAATCTGGCACCTCTGCATTTCTTTGCTACTTTCTGGCAACCCTAAGTCCGCTTTACTGTAGCTGGGCATTTCACAACAGTCATTAGCTGTAGATGGACAAGGTATGTGACACAGTAGTTTCCTTTCTTTTCTTTTTAGCCCAAAGGAGCGTTAGTCCAGATGGGCTATTAGTCTCCAAACGGAATTTGCGATGAATGGCTATAAAAGTCTGAATCACTTTTCATTGTGTTGCCACCGAGTATAATCGCTCTGTATTATATTTAAAGACAGTAAATAATGAAGAATTTGCATGATTGTATGCATGTTTTTCTCCCTGTGAAAAAAAAAGTTTACCTAGAGCCATCAAATTTTGAATAACGTAGTTCTCCACACGAATATGGACACCTGGAAGCCCCATTTTTGAATTTTGAATACGTTTTATTTTGAATTTCATATTTTGTAAAATTTTAACAAAATTTTCAGTAACAAACGTAATGATTTCAAAGCGAGCAATGGCAATACTGTGCAGGAAAAAACATTTTTATCTTTAGCGCGAGAGACTGCCTATGGAAAATTCTAAAGAGAGACTATTTTTAGATATTTTTAATCCAAAGGAACATAAGCCCAAATGCGCTCTCGAAACATATGTCTGTATTTAAAAAAAAAAAAATTCCTCTTTAGGGAAAGCTTTTAGTTCCCCCCCCGGGTGTATTACAGCCAAGTGTATTACTTTTTAAATGCATATCTTATTAGTATTATTATCCCAAATGAGCATTAACCCAGAAGAGCTTTTAGTCTCGAAACAACCTTTTTGCGTGGAATCGGCTATAAAAGGCTATTTCACTTTTCAAATTATTGCCACCAAATATTATCGCCGTGTGTTATATTTTAAGAAACTAAATAATGAAGAATCTACATGAATATACGTGTTTTTCTTGCACTATTAAAAAAAAAGATACCTAGAACTACTAAACTGTGGATAACATAGTCCTCAACCCGAATGTGGACACCTGGAACTCCGAATTTTTAATTTCGAATTTGTTTTATTGTGTATTTCATTTTTGCAAAACTTTAACGAATTTTTGGCTAACAGACAGTGGCAACACTGTAGGGAATAAAACATTTTTATCTCCAGCCAGCGAGACTGTTTTATTCTGAAAATTGTAGGGAATAAAACTATCGGAAGTTCTAAAAGTATGCTGTTTTTTAATGTTTTATTGTCTATTTCAAATTTTGTAGTCTTAACGAATTTTTAATTAATAAACTGAAAAATTTCAAAGCTAGAAATGTCAGTACTGTACCTGGGGGGAGGAGAAGATCTTCAGCTTGCGAGATTGCCTGTTGGAAATTCTAAAGATAAACTGTTTTAAAATATTTTTATTACTATCAGCCCAAATGAGCGTCAGCCCAGAAGGGCTATTAGTCTCGAAACGGCATTTTACGTCGAATCTCTACAAACGGCTGTATCACATTTCAAATTGTTGTCACCAAATATTATCACTATATATTATATTTAAAGAAACTAAATAATGAAGAGTCTACATGAATGTATGTATGTTTCTCTCATTGTGAAAAGCAACAGTAACTAGAATCGTCAAATTGTGAATAATATAGTCCTCAACCAGAACATGGCTACCTTGAAGCCCGATTTTGTGCTTTGTTTTATTGTCTATTTCACTACAACCCTTTAACGAATTTTAATTTAGAAACTGAACAATTTCAAAGGAAGCAGTGGCAAACTGTAGGCAATAAAACATTTTTATCTTCAGCACGTGAGACTGTCTATCGGAAATTCTAAAGTTATACATTTTCAAACATTTTAGCCCAATGTGGCGTTAGCCCAAATGCTCTCGAAACGTGCATGTGTCTGTAAATGAAACTAAACGCCTGTTTGGGGGTTATATAAAATCAGAAAGCTTTCAAATTTTATTTTTACTTCCTTGTACGAAGTAAAAAGGAAGTACCTATTGTACTCGCGAAAAATTTCGGGTATCATATTTCAAGGAAAATATATATTTTGACCACTATCGAATGCAATGGAACGTTGTTTTTGCGTGACATCTATACGTAAGGACAGAATAGAGGACTGATTTTTTCCCCAGAAAATTATAAAACTGATTTAAAATGGATTCTGAAGAGAATTTTTCATGACGTCTGTGCCTACATGCTTGCATGACGTATGTATCTCGCATAACTCAAAAGAGAGTAGCCTCAGAACGTTGAAATTTTGTATATAGGATTGCTACAACATGTAGATGTGCACCTCCCATTTTGGTTGTAAACAGCAGCACCAAAAGTATGCATATATATATGTATATATCCACTCCGTTACTCGGCGCAGTGAGCTCAGTTTCTTTACACTTATGTGTTGATAAATTGTGCCTTTTTTGCTTTCAAAATGATTGAATTATATTGTTCTTATCTTCCGGTTAGGTTTTTATGCCTTTAGTTAACCTGCATATTGTAGTTGTAGAATTATCAATAATTTAAAAGTTGTTTAAGTGCGGCTAAGCCGAATCATTTTTCTCTGGGCGGACATATTTATTTACATTTGAAACTTAGGAGGATATTGGATTTGTTGCCAACTAGAGAAACTTATCTTCGCAACAACAAAGATAACGCCTTCCTTCATTGTTGCGAATTAAATCATGCTTAATCCATTCTGGAATTTATTCGAGGAAATAAGTGTTTAAGATTTACTTCGTAATTTTTAATATAGATATTTTGAGTTTTTATGGATTTTTGCCTTGTCGCGAATTGAGAACTGAATTAATTGAATGAGAAATACTGAATCGTCTGTGAAAAACCGTTTCCTTCTTTTTTTATTTTATTTTGTTATTCATTATTCGAATTTCTAAACAAAGTTATAAGGTATATCTCCCACATTCTTAGCGTGCCTTCGTGGTGTAATGGTCAGCACACTGAGCCGGTATTTCAGAGGTCCGCGGTTCGATTCCCGGCGAAGGCGTTGCACATTTTTCATGACTTCTGCTTCGAAATAAACCTAATGTCTCTACAAAGTTTGATTTGTAACGTACTACTTGCTTTTTTTTTGTTTGCTTGTTTAATTTCTTTTACACGTCGTTTTAGATTTATTATAGTCTATGAATAGAACATATTGCAACATTTAGATAATTCTCCAGATGACATACATAATTTTTGTCCATTCTGATGAGTTATAAAATGAATGAGATGTAACGGTGTTAAGTGAAGCTAGTGTCGCTGTGGTAAACAAATATAGTGAATTTGAAACAATGCATTTATTCTAATGTGGTTTACGCGCTTTCGATGAAGTAGATTTAATTCAATCCAATAAGTTTAAATGAAATGCAAAATACGTATAATTTAATATTCCGTACAAGGAAGTTATGTGGTGTACATATCCGATTTTTTATTATTATTATTACCATCATCTTCATCAACAACAGATAAATTGAACTTTGGAAAGTTTCTTCCATGTTTCTACCAAAGAAAGTTTTAAGTGCAAATAAGAAAATGCGTTTGAAGCAATAACACTCGTTAAATAACGATTAAGGTCCTATATGCTCCTTGATTGCCCCAAAAAGAATAAAATATATTAAAAGAGGAAGTACATGGCTGTCAATAAAAGTGTCGTATCTGAAGGTTAACTAAATTTTGTAGTTTTTCTCTCTATTTGTATGTGTGTGCGTCTGTGTGCAAGATAAATATTTAATTTTAATTTCAGACCCTTAAGTTTTGATTTTGATTTGGAAATATTTCCATTTCAAGTTCTATCTATTTATATCATATATTAGACTCTTATTTTATTTTAGTAAAAATAAAATGTGCAAACATTAACTGGTGACCTCCTTCAAAAAAATCATTATTTTTTAAACCTTTTTATTTGCAAATACCTTTTTCTAACCCGCTGGCTTTAACTCAAGGGAAATAAATGAAAATAAATCTTGGTGATATTTTGAAACGCGGAAAATCTGCCACACTCATAATAATAGATAGGCTATTTAGATGGCTGTTAAAGTTTAAATTCTTTTGTAATTTAGATTCCATTACCTAAACCTCAGGAGCTGCTAACAGGGAAGAATTAAACTTCTTAATTCAGAAATCCACCATTAACATGACTTCTTTGCACGACTATTAAATTATACACAATTTTTGATGCACTTCATTTAAATTTTATTTCCCCGAATTTCGTTAAAGATCTATTTCTCAGTCAATTATCTCAGTTCTCACTTCGCGGCAAGGCTAAAATACATAAAAAGTCAAGGTAGCTTCATTAAAAATTGTAAAATACAGAGAAACATAAAACGCCAAATATAGTTAAGAACAGTTAAAAAGACAATTTGTACAATTAGAATTAGCGTTTCTATCCAAAAACAATCAAATCGGCCAGAGGGCAGGAAGACAGATTTTTCGGTGCACATAATTGAAAGTTTTCTTGTGCTGGTCCTACTGGGGGTGGAAACATTCAACTTGGTGCACAAACTGACTTAATTCACTAGTCTGCTAAGAGTAGTTTCAAATGTAAACAAATGACGGCCTCGTTTGGCTTAGCACCACTTAATCCTAGCATCACCAACTATCGCACGCAGATTAACTAAAAGCATAAAAATATTAACAGGAACATAAGAGCAACATAATTCAATAATTTAATCATTTTTAAAGCAAAAACATGCACGATTTATCGAGGTATGAGAATAAAAAAGCAGCGCTTACCAAGCCGCATAAGAACATGGGTGAATGTATGTATATATATATATAATGTATATATATACATACATTCACATTTATTATATATATATATATATATATATATATATACATACATACATTCACCCAC
>KK120329.1:135004-145952 GCA_000611955.2 Stegodyphus mimosarum
ACCCACGTATATATATATATACACGTTTCGTGTGGCCCATTGCAATAAAAAAGGGAGATGCACAACTAGATGTTATAGCAGTCCCATGTACAAAATTTCACTCACTCGTTTTTGAGTTATGCGAGATATATACATCCGTAAGTACATACGGATATCACGAAAAAAATTTCCTCTGAATTGATTTTAAATCCCTTTTGTAACCCATTTTAGAAAAAAGAGTTCTTTGTTCTGTCCATACTTACAGATGTCACGCAAAAACATCGTTGAAATACATTCGATAGAGGTCAAAATGGATATTTTTGTCGAAATATGATACTCGTTATTTTTCGAGACTACAACACTTCTTTTACTTCGTATCAAGGAAGTAAAAGTGAAGGATTTTTTATAAAACTACCAAAATTTCGTAAATTATTTTAGAATTTCTGAAAAAACTTCATTTGAAATAGTATTTTCCGATCTATTTAATGGTGTCAAGACTGAAATTCTTTGATGATTAGTTTCATTGTTGGACAAGAATATGTGAAACAAACTCAACAATAAATAAAAAAAGTTTGATGTATACACCACGTGACTTCTTTGTATGGAATATTAAATTATACGCATTTTTTCTTGCATTTCATTTAAACTTATTGGATTGAATTAAATCTACTTCGTCGAAAGCTCGTAAACCACAACAGAGTGAATGCATTCTTTAAAATTCACTATATTTGTTTACCATAGCGACACTCTGGCGTTAGATTCACTTAACAGTGTTACATCTCATTCATTTTTAACTCAGAAAGTGCAGAAGTCACGAAAAAATTTTCTTCTAAATCCATTTTAAATCCGTTTGGGTAAAAATAGTCTTTCTTTTGTCCTTACAGACAGAAGTCAAGCGAAAACATCGTTAAATCGCATCCTAGGGCGGTCAAAATGTGTATTTTTGTTGGAAAATGATCCCCGCAATTGCTTGCGATTGCAATACTTCCTTTACTTCGCACAAGGAAATAAAAAGGAAAAGAAAAGGAAAAAAAAGAAATTAAGCCATACGTACATGATATAAATTATTTTTAACATTTTAGAAAAGTTTCTAGGGTGCCATCAATTAAAAAGAAATACCATTTATTAATGAACCATTTTATGCACTTATTATATGGAATATTGCAAAAAAAATGAAAAAATGCTATGCAGCAAACAAAATTTTTTCTTTTATTATCGAAATGTGAGTATAGATAATTTCTTTTAATTGCAATCAAATTTGCCACTTGTGCTCGTAAATTTAAAATAGGAATGCAGGAATTTCAAAATATGACTAAACATCAAAAGCGGACGGGTCTGGTACAATGCCTCCTAAAATTATAAAGCCAACAGGCAGGTTGCAGGAACAAGTGTGACATCACAGCTAGTAGGCCCACGTGATGTTCTCGAGGTTTTGATTTCTCAAGTGGGAAGCCATTGCTTTGCCGTGTGGCATCTTTGCACGTGCTATATATTTAGAAGGCAATGGCTGGTCTCAATAACATGGCCTGTCTTGGAAAAAGTCCCGGCACCATTTCGTAAATTAGTTATGTTCTCCATCACACAAGGGTGCCTCGACATAAAGACACAAAGGTGCGCAGCATCCGAACGAAATTCAGGTTACATCACGAAGAATGCAACCTTCATCAAGATGTTGTGACGCCAAAGTGAAAGTCCTGATCTTGCCGAATAGTCACTGACTTGCATAAAAGTGTCAGAATCTCTGTGACAGACAATCTGAAACGAACGGGTGTTAGGACTGAAATTTCGCTGTTTTTAAGTTATGGAGCAAGGATTTAGATACAGAAGCCCTGAATTTTCGATGAGGTAACGACGACAGATTGAAAATGATGGACTTTTAAACCGATTTAAAATAATAAGTATGTTTATCATTTATTCGTGTTTCTTTTATGTATTTAGTTTTCGGGTAAAGGGCTACCATTAAATTCTTTTCTTTCAATGAGTTTATTCTTTTTTTACAGTCCTACAGTCCTGATCAACGTTTCATCCTCTTTTAAGCCATCCATATCAAGTGACGAAGCCACGCTATGGCCACAGACGTCTTAGAAAATTTCTTAAGTCCCTGATAGATCCATTCGGCTCTGTTAGATATTGATAAAAAGTTAATGTGTAAAAAGAAATCCTTACGAAAAGATCTTGTAAGATGTAATTAATTTAAGTATGGCAGTTAATTATAAGTGAACTACTTTATGCGAATAACATCTCAGAGAGAATGAAAAATAATTAAACAACGTGCATAAATTTAAAATTTTCTTTTGACTTTGGTTATAACAGATTAATAGCTAAATTTCCTAACAATGAATTTCTTTATGACGGTATCTCAAATTAACCTGAATATTAAACATTCGTAAATCTCAGAGTAAGGCTGGTTGTGATATTTATAAGACAACAACAATCTGAATTGCTCATAATAAAACTACAGGAAAAGAAGTCCTTATGAAAAGCAGTAGCAATAGTGGAAAAATGCCTTTGAAGTGATTAAACTTATTATACATAGTTAAGAAACAACAAAGGGTTTCAAACGCATTTTTCATTCAGGACATCAATAATATTATTAAAATGCGCGTTTTCTAGCAAGCTGTATCAACAAATATTTCATTGCAAGGGGAGTTAACGAAACTACAAAAGTCTGAAAAATGACTCTGAATAAAAAATTAATGAATATAATTCAAACAGTACTAAACGATTTGGATTCTATAGATGAATTTTTTGTCAGGAGTCAACTGATTCCTTTGTCTCCTCACGAGAATTCCCCTATACAGGTGAATCGTATATATATATTCATCTGTTTAATAGTCCTCTACATATCACTTACCTGGATTCATCTCATTATAAGTGAAACAAATCTAATTAAAGTATTGAAATTTGTAAGACAGAAAGAAACGAACTCTAGAGAATTTCCAGTAAAGTTCTGTTTTCAGAGGATATCGAATTCCACATCTGAATCGGAGAGAGGAAGAAAAAATAAATGATTTGCAGAAGAGAAATTTTAGATTTTTCCATCAATCATAGTGAAAAATAGAAGAGATTCTGTTACTCTTCAGGCAATATGCAAGATATAGAAAAGAATCGCCTACTCTTATTTCAAACTAGAAATGGAAAAACGAGGATCTTCGAGTTAATTTGGTTATTTTCCAAAACATTTTACTTGTTTTGTCGAAAGTACTTACTGCGCAAGAAATCACAGTAATAATTCCATCATAACAATTACACTCACGGTTGTGAAAATTGCAACACCATGAAGGACTTACGCGAGTGAGCTGAAATTTTCAGGAAATGCAAAGTAGCGCATGATATGCAAATGATTAGAATTGCAAATCCGTAGCGCATGCGTATGCTGAGCAGCGCCCTCTGAACGGCTGATGGATCCGAATAAATAGACGGCTGTAGCGAGGCGTGTATGGTTATCGGTGGTTATCTGCTAGTGGTAAACGTTAACTCAATCTGTACTTATGCCTCGTCGACGAAAGAGAGCGAGATTTGAACAACTTACAGAGTTTGAACGAGGGAGAATCATCGGCCTTCGGGAAGCTGGATTGTCGTATCGTGCAGTAGCCTCTCGTGTGCAGCGTAACAGCAGCACAGTGATGCGCGTTTGGAAGCAGTGGACGGACGAGTGTCGGACAACTCGGAAATCCGGGAGTGGACCCCGAAATGTGACGTCAGCTCGCGATGATAGACACCTGGTCCGCATGGCGCGGACGGACCGTACAGCTTCCTCTAGACAATTGGCAGCACTGTGGTCAATAGCTACAGGTGTTTCATTGTGTGCTTCATCAATTCGTAGACGTCTGCTGCAGTGTGGACTGCGCGCACGGACTCCTTTATACAGGATCCCCCTAACGCACGACCATCGCCGCCTGCGGCTACAATGGGCCAATCAGCATAGAGACTGGCGTGCTGATTGGCAGCATGTCGTGTTTTCTGACGAATCCCGCTTTAATTTGTGGTACCATGATGGCCGCATTCGTGTCAGACGCTATGCCGGTGAACGCCACCTTCCGGAGTGCATTATCGAACGCCACAGTGGACGAACACCCGGAGTTATGGTCTGGGGCGCCATAGCATATCATAGACGATCTCAATTGCTACGAATTGTGGGCAATCTGAACAGCAACCGGTATATCCGTGAAGTTCTACAGCCCGAAGCTGTTCCCTTCCTTCAAAGCTTGCCAGGCGCTGTATTTCAACAGGACAATGCCCGCCCTCATACTGCTCGGATTGTTAAATCCTTCTTTGCAGCGCAGCAGGTACAGCTTCTTCCTTGGCCTGCGTGTTCCCCGGATATGTCGCCAATTGAACATGTGTGGGATGTCATTGGTCGGCGTCTTGCTCGTGATCCTCGTCCTGTTGCGTCTGCAGACGAACTTTGGGTACGCGTACAAACGATATGGAATGCTCTTCCTCAGTCAGACATTCAAACTTTGTTTGACTCCATGCCACGTCATGTAGCAGCACTTATTGCGGCGCGTGGTGGCCACACAAAATACTGATTCTGATCTCTTGTTCTTGTTTGTTTGCTTTGAACATTTAATCATTTATTTGTACCACTACCACTCAACTGTGTATTAAATTGCATTCAATTATGACGATTCCTTCTTGGTGTTGCAATTTTCACAAACGTGAGTGTAGTTTTAGATAAATTTACATTAAAAATTCTTTTATATAAATCTCAAAATGGTCGATCAGTGATTTAATAGCACACCTGAAGAGATTTTCCTCGTGTTCAACATCAAAACTGTTCCTTAAATAAATATCTAATTTCCTGAAAACGTTCTCCATGAAAGCTTTCCATTTTAAGGCATGTGAATTCAAATACCCGCATAAAATCCGTTTTTTTAGATAATATCACAAGGTGACTGAAAGTAGTTTTAGAGGAAAGGATGGTTCAATAAAATACTAAAAGAATAAGTTATTTTCATATCTCCTTATTAGTGACCCATTTTTAAGCTATTGTGTTGGAGATTCTTCATTTGAAGTTCGAAATCAGGAAATTTTTCTTTGCATAAAAATATAAAAATGTTTTGTTGCATAAACCGCTAAAAGTAGGTAATTGTTTTAGTTGTATGTCGATTATGTTGTCAAAATAATTCATCAATGCATATTACATTCGAATAATAAATATAGTTTGATTAGTGTTTCGCGCCTTTTTAATATCGATATGCTTTCCTCTTGTGATATTAAGTCTCCTCTTTCCTAAAATTCATTGATATTTCTGAGAATACATATCCACTATCTTCTAATCTGTATCACATCTCCACGCGAGATTATTTCTTGGATAAGCCTTTGACACAATATTGAGTCATTGTCAATACGTGAAATACATACGATACAAGTGTGAAATCATCATATGATTTCCTTCCTTCTCTGTACCACTTCGAGCGTTGATGAATTTCCCGGTAGCCAAGTTCTGATTCGCTGCTTGTGAAGAATAAGTAGGACATTACCTACTCAACTTCTTACTAGTCATGGTTGTGTGCATTCATTGAAAGTTGTTTAAATTTTGGGCGTTTCTAATCCCAGCTTGTCTTTTAATGTTCCTTGCTTGTTTGTAAACATATAGATGGAAATACTAAAAAGTGTAAATACTTGGTTTTGGAATGATTATGTTTGGCTACCTCCAAATATCACATGGGAACACATCAAAGATACTAGAACTGTGAACTATGCGCAATTTAGTGACCTGTACTATGCATTTCAAGTAGCCTTAGCTCTTTTGGTTGTGAGATATATTTTAGAACAGTAAGTAATTAACATGTTTTATATAGTATAAAAGCCTTTTAGATAGCAGCATATAAGCCAGATGTTTAATATTTTTCATATTTTTGAAGATATAAATTAGTATTGTAATGAATTTTAATCTTTAATACAAATACCGGTTGCATGCTTAATTATGAATTGAATTTCTTAAGTAGGCTAAATTCCCATTCGGAATAAAACGCAGTTTTTGTCCATGATCTATTTTTCATGTGAAATTTAAAAGGTATGAGATTATGTTCAGATTTTTTTTTTTTTTGTAATTTATAGTTTTTATAATATTTATGTTTTATAAAGACCGGTATAAATTTTGAAGTAAGTAATTAATACTTAGCATTTTCAAAATGTCGCCCAGGTAAATATAATATAATAATGTATTGATATATGCATTTATTTTAGAATTAATGCCATTAATAAACTTGATTTGGTCAAATAATGTGAAATATTTTTATACAAAAATTTTGCAGAATTATTTATTTTAGACATGATTGATCACTGATATTCTATTAATCATTTCGTACTAAATAAAAATATGCCGTCATTTCATCTAATTTTAGAAAATATCTTTTGATTTTACAATTTCAAGATTTTGTAAATCTTATTTTTATCAGGTAATTCTGTTATCAGAAATAAATTCGCATTGTAATATAGGCAGTCGGGTGTCATGAGAAATAGTATCTTTCACTCTCAAATTCTGTTTTTAAATTTAATTTTGCAAGTAGATTATTTTACATATATTTTTGAAAATCAGGAAGTTTATCTACTATGGAACTAGCTGATTTGCAAGGAAAAGGAAACTCTAGTGTAAACATTAATTAAGTACTCTTCTGTTATCAGAAGAGTAAGTTGCTTTTCATTCTTTTCCCCTTTTCAAAGCGTATGACAAATTCAATTTCAGTACAGCTTCTTTGAGTAATGAACCATTTCTTATGCGCTTCTTTAGCTTCTCTGTGCCGTTCTCAACTTTTTGTTAAAGTTTTTTTCATGAGCCGAAATGATCTGCCTGATATCGATTTGACTGCATCCATATTGTATTTTTCAAGTAATGTTCTTTTCACTTGCTCTGCAGAAGCTTTACATTTAAAACTCGCCATGTGGATGGATATTTTTCAACAATTTCAAAGTTTTCATCATGATATTGGGCTTGAATGTTCACTGTCTGTCTGGCAGCTCCAACATAGAATTTGAATGGAATCAAAGAATCCGTTCATGGTTTTTTGTTTCAGTGATTGTGTACATCATATGGTGGCATAAGATATGCTTATTATATCCTCATTTTTCTAGAGCTGAATGTCGCATCTCTGTTGCATAGCTTTTGTCTAGAACACAGAGAAAAATGGGGGTAAAGTTAAAAGAAAAATAACTTAAAAATGCTTTCCTTTATAGTTTCCTTTACGGAAAGTTGATCCGAATATCTTTTACATTTTTTAAGTTCTCAGAATTTTTGAAAAAATATGAAAAAATACAAAAAAAGTTTCTATCAGAAATATCCATACTGTTCATTATATTCAATTTTCGTAGTCTTGAAGAATCACTATAACAGTATAAAATATGTATGTATGTATTAAGTGTATAAGAAACTGAATGGGATCAACTTAAAAAGAAAAACGTATGAAAGATAATTTTCCAAATTCTGAAATTTGATGCACCAGCAATTTTTTCCCCACTTACAAAGTATAGGAATGGAAAATATAGTACATAAGAAGGGTTTAACCCTTTGCGGCATGCTACCTTTTAAAGTTGGAATTTCAATAAAAAAAATTGGTAGGCAGTCGAAGTAGGCCCATATGAGTTCACGGGTAAAATTTTGTAAACATAGCACTTACCGTTTTAATTCTATGGGTGTGCCCAGAGCGGGCACACTGATTGAATAGAGCTTCGGAAAGAGCGCTGAAGCTGGCATTTCTGGAAAGCCTGTAAAAGATGATTAAAAAACACTAGATTCTGATAATTGTAGCAGATTTGGCATTACCCAGGGTGCACCACGGGGAGGCCTGCTACTCGACACCCCCCCCCCCAAAATAAAAGAAAAAACTCTTCTTGGTTATATAAATGACATGTGTAAAAATGGAAAAGAAAGTAGCTTGGTCAGGCTTCTCCGATCCATTTTCAAAATAATTAAAAATCAGAAAAAATAAACCAGTATTATACCTAGAATTAAGAAAATATAATCTATGAAATAATATTAAACATCTACAACTCAAAACTATCAAATCATAGCAGAAAAAACTTCTTTCAACAAAAGCGCTACTCTAGTGAAAATCAAAGAGCTAACTAATAAAACTACCCCTGACCTTCAGAAAAACACCCCAATAATTTCTTAGGTCTCCAAAAAGAAAAAGAAAAACAGGAAATGAAACACAGATGTGCACTTATCCTTCTGTACTTAACGAGCTCACCATGAAGAAAATACTGCAAGGAAACAAACATACAGTTCTATGTTTAGCCCCAGCGGCGCAATGTGCCCAGCTGTTTGTCATTAGATATTAGGAAAGACATGGAGGTAAAAATTTAAAACTAATATAGGAAAAAGAGGTCAGCATACAGCCTTGAAAATAACAGAGAAATTTCTTTTCAAACAATTCATTTTATATCTTAAAGAAAATCTTGAAGATTTTTAAAAAATGGTGGTCTTAAAAAAACTAAACATGGCTGAAATGTATGGACAGATTTTCGTTGTGATGCCATCCAGTATTAACAAAGAAGGTCAAAAGAAACCAATAGTAATATATAAAACCTTTTTCATTCAATTTTTCTGTTTGTACACAGGCAAAATTTCAGGTGTGCCCAGAACGGGCACACTGTGCCGTAAAGGGTTAAATCATGTTGATTATTTATGTCTTTTTGGCTTTTCATAAGTGCAATATTGGACCCACCCACCCCCTATGATGGTGTACCCTGGCAGTGTTCTCGGTGATGAGACAACTGAATTGATCTGTTCAGTTATTCATAATGTGTGAGAAGGAAGTGTTTGGTCATTTAAAAAAAGAGAGAGGAAGCCTAGCTGTTATCCTCCCTTATCATTCCTCTGTTGTATCATGCTTTGTTATTATGAACTTAATTACCTTTCACTTGTGTAATTATTTCAACTTTATTTCAATTTATTATTAATATACTCATTTTCACTTATTTCACTCATTATTTACTTAATTATTATCACTTATTAATACAATTATCTTTCATTTGTGTAATTATTTCTCTTAATTGGTTCAACTTTATTTTTATTTGTTATTAATTTACTCATTTTCACTTATTATTTACTTAATTTTTATTCCTTTATATTTTATTTAATTATTCATAATTTATTGTTTTATGTATTATTTTAATTAGTATTTCTTGTTGCCATCCTTGATGGCATTCTGTAGAGTTCTAGCATTTCTAATTTTAGAAAATAGGCCCTGGCCGTATAATTAGAGTAAGTTTAGAGATCTTCACAAACGAATGATAAAGCACAGGTCTTTGGTAAAATAAGCAGATGCAGATATCTGTGAAACTTTAAAAAGATGCAATAAGAAAAGCAATAAAATATTAGATCGATTTATAAATTACATGCATGTCTTCGTAAAACAAGATCTGCCTTTAAAAACTTAGATCAGTCTGTTGATTCCACAAATAGATAAAACTGCATAATATTAATAAATTTAAGTATGAGTGGAAAATGTAGGCACAATACAGCATGCATATTTCTTATCACTTAGAATGATTTTGTAAATTGCAGTTAAAAATTGTATGAATGCCGTATAAAGGAAATAACGATTTCTCAACCAAGCCACATGCATAGCCACATGTCACAAAACACCAGTACACAAGGAAAATAAACAATGAATTCTCTCCCCCAACTTGTTCCAAACAGAATGTGTACTGAAAAAAGTAAAACCTGTATTGTGAGAATATAATGTGTCAAATTATGTGGAAAGCTTAATTGAATTTTATTGCAAGCCTGATTGAACTCCTATTTACGAGATTTCCGGGTGCAGGAAAATTTCAAGTTTTTCTGAAATTTTATTAAATATATTTTAACTGTAATCTTATGATATATTTGAGTTGAAATTTCTCTGTTTTTCCTTTGAGTTTGAATATAAATGTTTTTGTAAATTTTTACCATGTGTAAATAAAATACTAGCAGAATTCATAACAAAAATGATACTTAAAAGACTGAGTCGCTGATTTTGCAGCTATTAGCATTAGCTATACTAGTATTCAACTTTTATCTGCCACAAAGATGAATTAATAATGGATCTATACAATTGATTTACTGTTTATGCATAGGAATATATTATAGTTCAATTTGAATAAATGAAGCAAAATTGAGTTATGACCTTAAATTTAGTGAATATGTTCATTTCATTATTTTACATGTTACGTAAGATTTAACAGTATATTAATATGCAAATACTCTAACCAGCTTTCAAATACATGCAGTTCAAGCCTGAATTCAATAATTAATATATATATATATATTTTTTTTAATTCGGTGTCCAGCAGCATGTCTTTCATTAAAAATCAGGATATGCCCTTGCCGTTCCTGATGGCCTTCTGCAGAGCTCCAGCATTTCTAAGTTTAGGAATTTAGCCATAGTTCTGATCAAAATTATACTTCATTTTCTTTTAAATGAAAATGTTTATTAAGAATTTCTTGTAATAGTTGACTGTATATAAATTTACTTTTGTAAAGAGCTGTGTTTTTTGTTGTAGCAATATTTTAATTGTTTAGGATTTCATTGTATATAACAGTTTATCAAATAAGTATATGAACTCATGAGATTTCCTTTTTGTATCTGGTTGTATATGTTATGGTTATTTTAAGAACAAACTACAAAGCTAATATATAAATATATTCTTGCATTTCTTTTTAGGCTTATAAATATTTTGACTAAAAAACATCTTTATCTTACATGTTTCTTTTTGTAAGATAAGATTTCTTGCTGTATTATATTTTATTCATGGTGTGTTTAATACATGCAAATTTTTTTCCAGATTTGTTTTCTCACCGATAGGATGTTACCTTGGTTTGAAACCAAAAATTCCTAAGAAAACAGATAACAAAGTTTTAGAGAAAGCATTTTGTGAAAATGGAAAGATAGGTTATAAACAGGTAAAGCAATCATAAGTAATTTGATAAAGTTATTTCTCTGAACAAATTTTTGCAAAATAGTTGTATATATATATATAT
>KK120329.1:145968-158509 GCA_000611955.2 Stegodyphus mimosarum
TTCTTCTTTACATATATATATATATATATACACACATTTGATAAATTCTATAATGCATTTCCAATAAATAAAAAAATTAGGGATTGTGATAATGTTTTAAAATAGGATTTTCATTTGGTTAAAATTGGTATTCACAATCCATTGAAGCTTTACGAATCAGTGAAGGATCTATGAATTGTACTGAGCTACTAAAATTGGAGTAATGCGTCTGCTTATTTAACTTTATATATTTTTGCTTTGTATTCAAAGTTTAGAATATTGTGATTTATATAATTGTCATAATGCGCATTCTGGTTCATAGTTCATTCTTTTAAACATACATTTATTTTAGCTGTCTAAACAGTTTCTTATGAAAATCCTGAAATAGAATGTACATTGTAGAATGCAATAATTTAAGAGTAATTTTAAGTAATTTTGAACTAAATATTTATCTGATATTATCTAATCTCAGAGTTCAGATTTCTCACTAAAAGAAACCTTACTTATTCCCTCCCCAATTTTGTATCTGTTAGTTTAGATTGCTTTGTAATTTTGCAATTTAGGTAATTATTTGTGCAGTATTATATATTTTTCTTCTGTTTCATGTATTTAATATCCATTATTATTTTTTAACATTTTATTTACATTAATCGACTCATTAGTTATTGTGTATGTTAGGGTAATTAATGTGCATAATATTTTTTATCATAAATTATCGCATTATTTGGTATGCTGTGATCATATAGACAAACTAGTTTATCAGAAGAGTTTTAAAACCAGTTTAGTTTAAAAGAAGATCAATGGAAGAGAAAATATTTCTCAAAGAGGTCAGTGTCTAGAAAAGGCTGGAGGAACTTTGCTTTATGTTATTACATTATTTTTATTTACCATATAAAAAGGCTATATTACCTAGGAATGAGATTTATGTGAGATATTCTTCTATAGAAGGAAATCTCATTTACAGTTTTTAAAATTGTAATTAATAAAAACATTAAACTGTTAAGTAAAAAGAATAGTATTTTCCATTATTATTTATCAGTGGCAATAGTTCTCAAATTTTTTAAGTCATGGTGCCTTTTTTGAATGAAAATTTTCCCATGGTGTATAAGTAAAGTAAAAATATAACTAATCACTATGTAAGAGATAAAAAATAAAATAAAATTCATGTATCTCCATTTTATAACATATTTTTGAACTTTATTCAGTAAATAATCAATGTGATAGACAACCCTACCAATCACTGCACATTTTCTCAACTCATGGAGGTAAACTGGACATGTCCACCCTCATTTCATTGTCCACTTTAATTTTTGCTCTATACTTGCTTTACAGCGACTGCTGTAAACCACACTTCGCACGAATAATCAAAAATGCAATTAAAATCCGCTTAGCATTATCACTTAGGAGGAAATATTCATCTTGTATTGAAATCCAAAGTTTTGTCAAATCCATGCTGCCAAATTTTGCTTTCAGACTGCTGTTGCAAGATAATTCGATAAGATTGTTTTCTGCAAAAGTAAATTTATACAGAGCACTAGTGTTAAATGGATCTTGAATACATGCAAACCTATCGAAATTTCCAATTTGGAAATATTTCTCAAACCAGATAATAAGCTGTGATAAGTGTCCTTCAAACTTGGTTTTTATATCTTGACAAAAAAAAAGTTCATTTGATGTCAAGATTTGCCACAATATTTAAAAATAATCTTTGACCGTATTTTCATTCAATTTTCTTGTCCGCAGCAATTTTTTGTTTGTTTTTGTTGTTGTTTTAATAAAAGCTGCTATTTTTTCCATTTACTTCAAAAGATGCAATTAAATGAAGAAAATTTTCCTAGTCCGAAAAACGTCACCCCATCTCCACAAGATTTCAACGAAGTGTATCGTGGCTCAAAGATGAAAAGATAAATTCTTTCCTGATCACCATCTCCTATATAGGAAAAATAAGAACAGTGAAAACCTTAGCAGAAAAGCTGTGGATAGGCTTCCAAGCAGCAATGCTACTGATTAAATTTGCCGAAGCTGAAGATTAAAAGAAAAACATGATGAAAAATTAGCAGGTTAAAGAAAGAACGTAGCAGAAAATGCATAGCCCTTCAGCATTTTCCATCTCTTCTCTCACTGGATAGCAGTTGTTCAACTCTCGATATGGGTCCCTGGACCGACTGACCGATTGTGGGTGCGAAGACTTAGTAAGCACTACCGAGAAAAATTTATTTTTCTCAGCCATGAATTTATGCTAGGGAAAGTTATGTGAGCACTATTTTGTTACACTCGGGATGCGGCTTTCGCCCAGGTGCCTGATTTGAAGTGACTTCGTCACCTGAGTCTTCAAAAGATGCATGTTTTTTCCCTGCAGAGAGAGATTAAGAGAATTCAGAAATGTTGCATAAATGCACAAATTTTATAAAAATCATCTTCGTCAAAATCTTCTGCATCTTTGAATCCTTCCTTTTTCAGGAAAATAAAAAAATTCTTGGCTGCAATTCAAAGGTACGTGATAAAATATTACCACGGGAGATCCATCATGCAGTGCTATAATACAAGAAAGATGAGTTTTCAACTCCCTTATTCTCACACAGCTTTCTAAAAAACCTTGCTTTCAATGGACAAGATTTTATAAAATTTACGACATTCAACGCACATTCTAACACCTAGTGCAGGACTCGGATGTTTCGATGCAAGCGCGTCTCTGTGAATGGAATGGGTCTACAGTGCATTTTGTGATTTGCTTTCAATAAGTGCCTATAATCCTTCATAGCAGCCAGACGTGGAGCGAGAGTAGAGTGCTGACACCAATGCACTTAGACCAATTCAAATTATTTTCATATATGAATGTATTAAGAATCTCGAACAAATTCTGAGCCTTTGCTCCTGCAGTAATATTTTTACACAGAAGATCTTGTTTAATATTACCATCTATAAACTCTACATAGCTTGTCAAATAAGCATCCGTATTATTATCTGTAGCCTCATCTAGCTGTTATTCAAATTCCACTCCTTTAATTTTTTCAATTAATTGATCGTCGATATCCTCCACCATTTTCCAACTAAATTGTGTTATTGGACAAAGTCACTTTTAAAACAGCTTTCCCGAAGATTCACCAACCATGAATTTCACCATATCTTCAGCAGCTGATGCAGTACTGAAGTTCTTCTGCAGTAGTATGAGGCTCCTTACATTTCACGATTCTGTAAGTCACCTCAGTGGGGTACTAGCAAAGTATTGCTTGATATTGATGAATCTTTCTTGTTTTAATTTTTTTTAACTTCCTGGCAAAAAATCCTCGAGGTTTACCAACCATGCTGTGGTAATTAGCTTTTAAATGGTACTTCAATTATCTCAAAAGCATACATTCCACTGTCGAAACTTTCATACACAACGCACATTGTGGCCTCTCTTCAACATTTATTTCTGTTGATGTAAAACCAAACTATAACCATCATCAAATTTACGATATTTTCATTTCTTCAAAGTCAAGCCATTGGTTGGAGACATAGTTTCTTTATCTGCACTATTGCGTTTATCACTATTCCAAAATCAGTCCATCATCAAAAATACAACAGCAAAAATCACAGGATTATTTATTGAAGATGACAGTCAACAAATTGTATAACACTATACTATACTACATGAACTAATTTATATCACTGTTTATTTATGTGAAGCCCTGAATGTAATTTTGCTAGACTTAGATTATAAACTGACTGACTGAATCTAGTCGGCAGCATTTGCTTATATGCTTTCCACAAGATCCTCCATAACAGTCCAAATCTGTCATGAAGTGTCTGCACATGTCGATGTGTCTACCTACAGTCAACCTAAGTTCAGAATACTGGATATAGTAGAAAGTGTATGCACCCTCCATAGAATATAATTCTACCACTTCAAGATGTCATATTGTAAAAATTATAGTATAAAATATAAATATTGTTGAGCAAAATGAAATGGAATGAAAAATAGATAAATTATGTTGCATCCAGCTTTTCCTTCAAAACTTTGCTAATATCATGTCAATCATCTGATGACCAATAGGAAGATATCTCCTTTTTTTTGGCATTTTTGGCAAAACTGCAGATTCCAGCAACTCAACCTCACCCCACTCTCGGTGAGAAAAGCAATTAAAGCAATCACCCATTCAGCGAGAGGAGAAGAAAGCAGTTGTTATGCCGTGTACTTCATCTTTGACATATGTGTATAATTTCAAAACCTCAAAGTCTGGAAAACCCTAATGCAATACTGCTAAGATTATCGCTATAAATGCTTTTGTCAAATTACGGGAGCATTTTCCTAATAAGTCTGGTAATGAAATTGTTACTGTGCCTGCTGATATGACTGGCATTTTTGTGACAAGCATAAATTGCATGAAATCCAACCTGAAAGGAAATGATGAATTTTCGATTCCAGGGGGGGGGAACCTCTAAAAATTCAGACATTCAAACCCATATTAAATGACATGATGAGCAATATAATACGAAGAAAATTTCACTGTTTCTGTGTATGGAATAAGACATGAAAAGGTCATTCTATCCTTGTACGTGTTCTCAGGTTAGATTTTCATGAGATATATTGCGATCATATAGTGCAATAGAGAAGGCACGGCATTGCCGCCTCGTGTTCCTAAGAGTATTCTACACCAGTGACTTTACTTTTATATAGAGTCATTTAAAAACAACCACACAAAATATAAAAATATTTGTAGCTTCTCACTTTTTTTTAATGAATTTTTAGTTTTTACCAGCTATTGGCCTTAGTATTGGCTTCACGTTCATTCTGCTGGTCTAGGTTTCTGAGTCAACCTGTTAGCTTAAATTGAATTTGTGTAGTCTCGCACTACTTTTTACCTTTAAATTTAGTGTTAACTTCTCTTTTAAGTTCTCGCTGCAAGTAATAGCTGTTTTTGTAAGCAAGTAATGTCATGTGTTAAATATTTTGTATTTAATGAAAGGTGCTTTTATACCCTTCCGTAGTTGTGCTCGTCTTCAAGACCCGTGCGAGAATTTTCAAGGATCAGGCTGAGGTAGATCTAGTTGCATTTTATGATAACTAAGAAAACTGGATCTTACAATTGTTATATGATTATGTGATGGTTATTAATAAATATTTCTTTTAAATTACTGTTAGCTCCGTTTCTGAGTTTTTTACTTGTAGTATTTTTTTTTTTCAGTTATTTTCACTGAAAGCAGATCCAAAATTATATTCATTTTTTTTTAATGCGAGGGGGAACAAATTGAATGGCAATTAACTTTTATCATTTAAAGAAAAAGTAAATATGCTTGTAAAAAGTTAACTTAGGTTAAGTAAAGCTAATGCTGAGATCTTATGACTGTAATCTTATGATTGTATTGTGATGTTACATTTACAGGCACTAAATGCAGTATTTGGTGACAGTTCTTTTCAAATACGATTGACATTCACAAAAGATAGAGTAGTTTTTGTGATAGACAGACTCAATGTCTGTCATGAATTTCGTAATCTCTGGTATGTTCCCATACCATACCAACTCCTCACTTCTCTTCTGTATATTTTGTCTGTGAAAAGTGTTCAGTTCCAAGGATGAATTCTTGGAACAATACAATAAATACAACACTGAGAGGGAGGATAAAATCAAAACCTTCTGAAAGAGAGTCATTAATTGCATTGCTACAAGCAAATTTATGAGTGTAAGCAGGTTTTTTACTTATAAAATTTGTTTCTTGTAAAGTGCTTCTTTTTATTGTTTTAATGAACATTAAAACAATGTGAGTCATAATAACCAGACAAGCTTTTTTCTGTGTTAAGTGAGTTGACAGTGCATTTGCAACTTTTCGGCTTAGTTCGGTTTTTAAATTGCTTGCATATTTACATTGTATCTTAAGCTCATAATTTGCAAAAACCAAACATATATATATATATGTATATGTATGTACACCAAAGAGGCGTCACATTATGACCACCCTCTATCTATAACAGTGGACTCGCCCAGGAACAAAACCACTGCACGTGCATGCCTGGTTTTGGAGTATAAAAAATTGTTATGCATTGTCTTCCCAAACACAGCACAACTAGTTACATAATGGGCTGATTTATCAGACTTCGATAAAAGTAAAATTGTTATGGCTCAGTGAGTGAACATCAATATCAGAAACGGTGTGTTTAATGGGCTGTTCACGTACAGTTGTTGTGAACGCATACGAAAGTGATGGAAAGGGAAATGACATGTCGCTTGCCAGCAGTGTATCGTTGACGGCACATTAATTCCAGAAGAGAGCAGAGATTGCTACACATTGTTTGCCATGACCAAAGAGCTACAACAGTGGCAACCCAGACAGTGTTTCTCAACACACAGTGCAGCGTACATTGCTGTGTATGTGCCGATGTGTGCATATGTACAAATGTGCCTACCACTGGCGAAGTAGGTATAACTACTGAACTGAGGTTCAAATTCCAGTAAACTAATTTAGCTGCATGAGTATTCATTGTTTTTCTCATGTGTAATATGTTTGTTATCATATGTAACATGTTTTTCTCATATGTAACATTCATTGTTTTCTCATATGTAACATGAATGCAAGGCAGTTTTTTTTAGAATGTACTTCACGAACATAACCAGCCTTCCAGGGAAATAGCCCTGGTGTGCTTTGCCATAGTTTAATAAATACATCCTTTTTACAGCTATAGTATGTTTTTTTAATACTGTTACAAAATGTACAGGTGCAGTGAGATAGCTTCCCCGCAAAGCAGGTTTAGGGTTGCCATGTTTGGCGAGAAATTGCTCATTTGGCGACAAAATTGGCGATATGCTATAGATGCATGGAGAACTTTCCGGAACGAATTCTTACTGGTTTAGCCCAGAATGTTCTCGAACACAAGCCAAAAGCTAAACCCTGCTGGTATGCGTAGAAAGAGTCAGTGCCTAGTCTACCAAGTTGATTGTCAGTCAGTGATCAAGTGTTGCATAGTCTAGTGCTGAATTCGTCCTCGAATGCATCAAGAGAGTCTCTTAGTGTATTGCGAGTTAGTGCATCATCGAGTTTTATCTTAGATTGTGTTGAGCTCCAAGAACGACTGAACCGAGTCGGGAGCTGTACTCTAGCGTATCGTCGAGTGCATCGTGAGTTGTAGTATGGAGAGTCTCGAGAGTATATGGAGTTGACTCATAATTGGGTTAGACACACTTGGTAACTATAACTGAATGAGGTATGTGCTTCACTTACCTTTTCATAGAAGACTTTGAGAAAGTTTGCTTGAAGCAGATGTACAACATCTCTAAATAGATTTCAACATGTAACTCTGCTTCTAAGATGCTGGATGTAAAAATTCTTATCTGTTATTGCTATACAGTTCTGATTTTCACAGATTTGATTTGACATCCTCTTTTCCCACTGTTACTAATTATTTTCTGTATGCCGGTAAATAGTTCAACTAATGCCACCAATTGGACACTGATGATGTAAGAATTTATTGTTGAATATTCTGTTTGTGAGTGCATTTCAGAAGATAGGGGCTGTATAGTGAACAGCTGCCCAGCTGATGTAGTGGTAATTGAGAGTGTGCTATAGTGATGGGCACGTGCTTGAATCCTGGATAAAGGGTTGGTATTTGTTAGTGTGTAATGTCTATATGACCAGGAGTACTTAAAATACATGACAAGCCAAACATTCTCTCAAAATGCTGGTGGTAAGGAAAGAGGGGTGAGAGACCCTTGGACTGCTCTCTGGGCTGTTCGCCTTCAAAATTCAGGTGGAATTGCATAGTTAGTGCAGTGGAATGATACCTATATGGGCAATGCTGAATTTCTGGTGTCCTGCACATTTCTACCTGTTTAAAGAAAGAAAGTTCTAATGTTTTGGGGGACTTTTATAGCAAATTTTTATAATAATATTAGAATTCTGGATTTTTTATATTTGCAGCGTGTGAGAAATAAAAGTTAATCATATGTATACAGATGTTATGAAAGTTGTGTATTATGAACCACTAAGAACATGTTTTGTAATATTCATAATTGCTAGAGATATTTTATTGTTTGTTTCACTATTGATTTAAAAAATTTTAGGTTCAAGGCTTAGCAAAACAGTTAGATTGGAGTGAGAGAAGAGTTGAGAGATGGATTCGCAGACGAATATCTCGAGGAAAAGTGTCAACATTGAGTAAATTCACGGAAAGTGCGTAAGTATATTATTGTTTTATTTTCAGTATTAAAAAATTGTGTCTAATATAAGCAGTGTTTTTTAAATCTCTTAACTTCTAGTAAGAAATAAGATTTAGATTAAGCTATAACATGCAAATAAAACGGGTTGCTACGCTACCTGAAAAACCAGGAAAGGCAGTGAGTTGGAAAATTGACCAAAAAAATGTCTGGGAATTTAAATGTTTTAGTCAAAATCTGGAAAAGCTGGAATTTCATGCAGTGATCTAAAAAAGGCGAATATTGTACCAATGTTGGAAGTGATCACTTTCTTAGTGGAATTATGTATCATTTGAGCATCATTCAGGCAACTGGTGTATAGCCAATTTTTGCAGTTGCAAGTCTTTTAGAAAGGCAAAGCAAGTTTCCAGTAACTATGGTTTCCATTAACCTGTACAGTTAAGTGACTCCCATGCACATGTGCAGTGTGCATGTCGAACAAAGGAAAATACCTTCCCGTTCTCATATAAAACAAAATTGGTTTAATCGTAGTAAACAGTACTCATGAGATTTCCCAATGTTATGATGAGCAGTACACTGGGCATTTATCATGAGCAATACACTGGTCATTTTAGTGTTGGCAACAGTTTTCAGAATCATGCCAAGGCCATACCATATACTAGGACATTACCCAAATCTTTTAACCCCCCCCCCTTTTTTTTCCCTTTTAATAAATTCCTTATTTGTCAATTTGCAGTGAAATAAAATAACAAAAAATAGCAATCAGTCATCTAGGCTAACTGTTCAATATAACTATATTTGCCAAAATTTCATAGATTATTGTAATTCAGTTTTTAATCTTTAAGTAATTAACTTTATTTTAATGCTATTTGTATCGTTTAATGTGGCTTCTTCCTTCTGAATTTATTTATTAGTAGTTAATAATACTTTCAGATTTCAAGCAATTTTCTCTAGCATACTCCTGAAACTAATTCTAGCAGTATGATGCTTCTAAATAAATATAAAATACCTGAATTTATTTTAAGATATCATTAAACAATTTTTTTTCTTTCATTTAGCTGCAAAATATCTGAAAAAAAAAAAACACATTTTTTAGTTCAGGTTGGGCAGATTCTAATTTCAATCTTCAGTGGAGAAAACAACTCCTATTATAGTTATAATATATAATGCTTTGCGGATTTTATATATATATGTATAGTCATATGTGACTGGCAAATTTTTGTGTTTTCAAGTGGTACAGTTTGACAGTCTCAAATGCAACCTTGCCTGGCATCTTGCCAAAACACATAGACTCGCCCAAAAGGGACATTATTACTTGCTGCAATGTGAAAGGTCACACGAAAGTCTTCTTTTCTTCGGAAAGAGAGAATTTATATGCTGAAGGAAAAGAAAGTCCCCATCCTTCTGCCCTATTTAAAAATAATTCGGTCTGAATGGCGCATGCATGTTTGCGCTCATGTTTGTGGATGAGGCGGTTGAACTATACCATAATTATTTTACCTCTCAGCACAGCCAACGTGTACTACATGAGTAGACTGCAGTTTTCTTAAAACACACTTGGAAAGCGTGGAAAAGTCCGGGAATTTAATTCTCCTGTTTGAATTGAAACCCTGATAAAAATAAATTGTATTTTATAAATACATTGTATGTAAGTAAAATCTATGCAAATTTAGTAAAATTTTTTATTATATCATTAACATAAAAAAATTTTGTTACTATTCTTAAACACCCTTTTTATTTTTTAATAGTTGGAGATTTACCTTCTATTTGTGTGCATTTTGTTATGGCCTTTATACTCTATGGGATGTGAGTATTTTTGTTCTGCCTTTGTACTTAACAATTTTATGTTTTAATAAATTAGTTAACCATTTTTTTTATTTGAATTTTTACACATTTTTCTGCCTATTTCATGAGTTAAAAATAATTATTTTAATTATTTCTTAAGAAATTCTTAATGTCTACTGTGGCTTGCTTATATTTGTTTGTGAGTTTCCATCTTGACATTGTTGCACTTCCATGAGGCGCAAGAGAAAATTTCAGGGGCTGCAATGATTTCTGTCCTTGAATTACCATGGATAATCATTCTGCTATCTGCCATTTTGCGGATACTGGAAGAGGTTCCAACATTGGTTAAAAATGTAGAAATAACATTTCTCTACTGGATAAATAAGCTGAGACTGAAATGACGCTGAACTTCTGAGCTGCATTACTGCTTCCATCCAGTCATGAGAGTTTGTCACTTAATAAAATTAACTGTCATTTAAAATTATTTTCTTTTCTTTAATGTCAAAGTATTAGCCTAATCAGTACTTATGTTATTCTTTTGTCTGCAAAACCGTCACTAAGGAGTGCAATTTAGTGCCATTTATAGATAAGTGTGGTGTCAAAACACATTTATAAGGTGCACTTGTCATTTGATTTGATTCTTGATAAGCCTTCTTTTGTTTTTTAAGAATGAGGCCATAAATTGACTTTGTGGTCGCATTTTTTTTCGAGGGGGGAAAAAAAGGTACTCATTTATAGCTGGTGAAAAAATTAACATCTGTTGAATGAGGAAAAGAACAGCTGGATATAGCCATCAGAGCATCAATAGATTGGAAAGATCACCTGTGGGAAGTTTTCATAGCATTCAAAACAGAGCTTCCAATAAAATCAGAGGTCCTTACAAAATAGCAGAAATATGCAAAAGCCTTTGTACAAAATAAATCAAATACTTCCACAACAGTGGCTGTTTGGTGGATTGTGCAGAGAGAATGTAAGAGTTGCAGATCAAAGTGGAGCTCGGAATGTTTGATAATCTGCTCGAGTTTTCATGGTTTGATGGTAACCAACTTTCACAGTTGATGGAGTAATATCTATGTATTTGCTAGTCAGTGGAAGGTTTTGAAAACAATAAACTAATAAAAATAAATCTAACTTGTAAAATATTGTTTAAATACGACTGTTCATCAATAAATCCAAAAGAAGACGTGACTGAGTGGGTTAATAGATATTCCTCTCTTTTTCTTAAACCTCAAGGGTACATTTTTTACTTGATTTGCTTTAGTAGGAGAACTTTTCACAAACAGCTCCTAGATCAAGTCTCCTTGAAGGAGGATTGAATTTTGTAAAGGTTAAAGATACTAGCCACAGCAGGGAGAAAAAGGGGAAAGAATTTTAAAAAAGAAAAGAAGAATAAATAGATTAGTTCTGAATAAATGTATAAATGCAATTAATTTCTTTGTTGACTTTTTTTATAGAGAAATACATTGTAATTTTATGTAATAAGAAAATTAGGATAAAAAGGTTTCAAAAAGTGTTTTAAATAGTTTTTAAATATTCATATGCAGTAGTTTGCTTTAAAATTTTAAGATGTTCCTCCTCATGTGTTATAATGAGTCATTACTTCCTTATCAGTTTTGTTGTTCTAACTTTGTTTTCTCATTAGTACTTGCAGGAAAATTGTGGGTTTATTTAGAATGTTTGTTCCATTCTAGTGTAATAAAAAATTACTTTCCTCTAATGAGGTAGCAGTCATAATCAAGCATAAATACTGCTTGAAATAGTAACAGCAATTGTAACAATACCTGATAATCAAAACCACTTGTTGCTTGAAAATATAATCACGGTTATTTGAGCAAAATATTCCTCTGTAGTTAATTCTATTTCCTTAACGAATTTAATGCAAATACTTCATCATTTGATGGCTGCTAAATCAATAAGTCCATCTTAGTTCCATCATGGAAATTACACAAGAAATATACCTGTATCAAACATATTGAGTCACAATATTTGATGTGTTTCAGGGTGTAAGATAGTTATATGAAAGTCACTGTAAATTTTTTTAATACAGTTAAATGTATAAGTTAAACTTACCAAAGCTGCCCAATGCAGTATAATGGTTGAATTGCTAACTGCTATGCTGAAGGACCTAGGTTCGAATCCTGGACAAGTCATGAATGTTTGTAAATGTATAGTGTTGGTGTGACATGGCGGCACACTAAATATGTGGCAAACTAAAAGTCCTTCCTCGCTTGTAATTTGGTGGAAGGGGAGAGGGGTGAGAGACCCTCGAAACCATCCCCCCATGGTGCTCTTCATCAGAATTGGGGGCAGAACTGAGCAAAATGGCACTGTCCCTTGTAAGGTGCTCAAGGCTGTCCCGACGACAGGCGTAATCTTGTGCTCCTTGCCATCAGGAATTTCGTGGGCTTTTGCTGATGTTACTGTCAAACAAGTGAACATAAGTAACAATAACAACTTACCAAATCTTAGGAGTGTTCAAAGTAGTTTTTTTCAAAATCAGTGCGCTTTTGTAAGCAAATTTTCCAAAGATTAAATGCTTCAAGTCATCCTTGTTTTGGAATATATGAAACAGGAGTCTCATTTTCAGAATCAAAATAATGGCCGTATAAATTTTTTTTTTAGATTTAAAAAATAGCCAAAAGATACAC
>KK120329.1:158536-179738 GCA_000611955.2 Stegodyphus mimosarum
AGAATATCTCCTGTCCTTCTAACTTGATGGCCTTGACCAGTTATGTACTTCTAAAGAAAATAGGATGCATTATTTTTTCGTCACTTGTTATTTTTTCATTCTTGTTGATTTGGAATCATCTTCAAAGACTGATATCTTACATTTTTGACATGTGGTACTGTTAAAGAAAGAAGAAGAAAGAAAGTTTGTATATCACTATATATATATATAGTTTTTCATCACTATTTTTGACTTTAGAAATACTGCAGTCATTGCGATCATTAAGCAATTTTAGGGTGACATGCTCTGCATTTTGTCATGTGTTAATTTTGGGAAGACCTATGACAGACTAGTTTTTCAGATTTTCAAAAAATAATTTTATATATAGCTGTGGATCCAGTCTTAAATTGCTTCTGTGTCGCATGCAATCCTGATCAATACAGTGGTTGGTGGTGCTGACTGCCATACTTATGAGCTCAGGTTCGAATCCCTTAGAAGTCATGGATGTTTATAATTGCATAATGTCTGTGTGACACGGGAAGCACTCAGAATGCTGGTGAATCAAAAGTACTGTTAAGTGGTTGGTTAGTAGAGAAAGGATTTGGAAGATCTTAAAAAATAACATGGACAATTAGTGCAGTAGGACTATGCCTTTCTCCCAGTTGTACCTATACCTGCGTCATTTGGTACATACAGTGATTATCATTGATAAACACTTTTTGTATGTCCAATACATTTTCTGAGACCACAGCTGACAAAATTCTTCTTTGTTTTTACCATCCAGGAAAGAATTTTGACCTATATGAAATTCCGTAAACCATCTGAATACGGTGGCACAAGATGGACCTCCATTTTCATACACTAGTTGTAGGCATTAAAGGCATTCTTCTTGATTTAGCCCTATTTTAAACTCATAGAAAATTGTAGCTCATGTGAGCTCCACTTTCTTTCTTTCTGAAGTTATTTTGTGATAGATAAATTACAATTGTTGTTATAAATTATCATCTGCAGACAATAAAGAGTATAAATTTATGCATCTAACAGATAATTTTCTTGTAGCGCACATTGTCTGAACTTATCTAAAAAATTTCAGAGTTACTGGTGTATTTGATATGCTGCACACACTTTGGCTGCTGTATAATGATGATCACTAAAGTTCTAGTTACTGCAATTTGATTAACACTGGCTTCATTTATAGGTACAAGTTTAATAATATCTAGCAAAGTATTTATTTAGTGATTGTTATAACAGCTATAATTTATAGAACGGGGAAGGTACTTTTAATGAGTAATATAACTTAATTATATAGATTTAGTTGTGTATTGTATAGAATTAGTAACTTTCACTCTTATGTAATTGAGCATGAGGAAAATGTTGCATGAGGAAAATTTTCATCATCTTAATTTACTTACAAATATTAACTGTGCTTTTATCTTTATATTTGCTGATTTAATATTTGTGGTTTCAGTAGTCTTGAGTTTAATGCATGCTCAAATAATTTTTTAAGAGATGAAAATTTCAAAGTTAGAAAGTGCACATCGAGTGAAAAGAAACTAACTATAAATTGCATATGCTTCTAGAACACTGACTGAAACAGAGAAAAAATATGTTGAGGAAATACAGCAGCCAACTTGTGCTTTGATACATTTTACTACAAATTTAGCATTTAGTGTATCATTTGTATAATAAATGTAATGTGTGCTTTTAACTTATTTGAAAAAATTAAATAATGCTCTGTGATGTACTATTGGTGTATGGAATTCATTTTATAAATATTATGTTATTAAATCTTTCAGAAACCTTGGTTATGGATTACCAATTATTGTTGGTATGATTACCCACATCATGTGAGTATTTTATGTTTTAACATAAACCTTTTTAAAGTTTTTAATGGATGTTTTGAGGATTAAAAAAGGAATTTTGTTAGGTGACTCTAAATTAAGTGATTTTTGTACCTTTTTCCAGAATCGAATAACATGATTTTCAAGAATAGGTTGTGAAAATTATGCTTATGTTCTGTTAATTTGATGAAAATGGATTGTTTATTACTTGAATACTTAGCTGCTGCGATAATGTCAAAATATTTAAATATCTTCAATTAAAAAAAAAAGACAATGTTACTAATGCATCTAAAATGTGATGCATTAAAAATAGTGCCAGATTCAGTCCTGAATCTGTTTTTTCAATTTTTTTATACTAATATAACTATATTCGAGTAATTTAGTGTGTTATAAATGAAAAAAAAAAATGTATTTTTAATTAATTTTCTGTTGGGGTTACAGATTGGCTTCTGCAATTATTAGCGACATTTAGGAGTATGGAAATAGCTTTTTTTCAGTATTGAAACAACTAACATATATCATTATTTATCACCTCATCCAAAGATTAACCTTGCTTATTAATAAATTCATCCTATTAATTCCATATTGTAAACACACACTAAAACAAGAAAAAATGATGCATCAAGAAGGAATTATCTGAATGGGATGAAAATTAGTAGATGTGATGTACATATGCAGAGAAATTGGATGATTTACATTATTCCTTCTTGGAGTTTTTTTTTTTTTGGGGGGGGGGAGATCTTGGGGTGTATTATTTATTACATTGTTGTTTTTCTGTGTTGTAATGTTGTGCATTGTTTTACTTCCTTGTATGAAGTGCTGATTTAAAATGGATTCAAAAGAGATTTTTCCATGGTAGTCTGTATGTATGTATGTATCTCGTATAACTCCAAAACAAGTTGCCTCAGGACGTTGGAAATTTTGTATATAGGATTGCTATAACATGTAGATATGCACCTCCCTTTTTGGTTGCAATTGGCCATACCAAATATATATATATATATATATATGTAAGAAAAATAAAGAATATGTCTTAAGATTAAATTAACAACGTAAATTTCTCTTCTCAATTCTAAAAATAATAACCTCTCTACGCACTGCGTCATTTCTAGATTGATCCATGCCATATGGCACTTACATAATTCTGATGATGTAAATGGAACTAAAAGTGAAGTAACCAATAATAATTTTACAGAAGTAATAACTATCCAATCAAAATGCATTGTAAACCAAAACTAACTCAGTCTGAATTGGGATTTCACTCTGAACGTAACGCACTTACTCTTTATGCTTCGGTCTAGTTGGACTGCTATCTGCTGCTTTCTTCTTTCTTACTGAAAATTAATCTAAAATGTAAGCTATTTTGGAATAGGCACATTTCATGTGCCAAGTTGATTGTGGCCACAACAAGCGGAAATAAAAAATGAAGATTTAATCTGCCTTCGCCTCCAATTTCCTATTCGTTATATATCAACACTTCTACGACGTTCAAATTCCTGCTCGTCATTTACTTCAGACTTTTTTTTATTATTTCATATATGTACCCACTCTGTTACTCAGCTCAGTGAGCTCAGTTTTTTATTCTTATATCTTGGTAAATTGTGCATTTTTTGCTTTAAAAATGATTGAATTATGTCTTTCTTATCTTCTGATTAAGGTTTTTATGCCTTTAGTAAATCTGCATGCAATATTTGTAGAATTGTATTACCATCAACTTGAAAATTGTTTAAGTGTGGCTAAGCCTAATTAATTTTACCATAGCAGCCATATTTGTTTACATTTGATACTTAGCAGAATAGTGGATTTGTTGCCAATTTAGAGAAATTAAACTTCGCAACAACAAAGCTAACGCTTTCTTTTATTATTTCGAATTAAATCATGCTTAATACATTCTGGAATTTATTCGAAGAAATAAGTGTTTAACATTTAATTCGCAATTTTTAATATAGATATCTTGAGTTTTTATGTATTTTTGCCATGTCGCAAAGTGAGAACTGAATTCATTGAATTAGAAATACTGAATCATCTGTGAAAAACAGTTTCTTTTTTGTTTGTGTGTTTAATTTCTTTTATACATCATTTTAGGTTTGATATAGTATTTGAATAGAACTTGTGGCAACGATTAAATAATTCTTCAGTATAATTTTTGTGCTTTTTGTTCAGTTTTATTTTTTGTGCTGAGTTATAAAATGAATGAGATGAGATGTTAAGTGAAGGTAGCGCCAGAATGTCAGTGTGGTAAGCAAATATAGTAAATTTTAAAGAGTGCATTTATTCTATTGTGGTTTATGTGATATCGACGAAATAGATTTAATTCAATCCAATAAGTTTAAATGAAATGCAAGGAAAAATGCATATAATTTAATATTCCTTACCAAGAAGTCATGTAGTGTATAATCAGATTTTTTGATTTATTTGTTGCTTATAGAGTGATAATATTAGGGTTTAATTATTAATTATCGAATTTGTGGCTGCATGTATTATACTTAAGTGTTTATTCTTATTTAGAGCTGTATATCTTTCAATTATGAGTACAATACTTAAATAGTAAAAATAGCTGAAGCAGAGCAAGAGATATAAGCAAATATGCTAGTAGGACATTTTGTGATTTTTTTTTTTTTTTTTTTTTTTTTTTTTTTTGCCTTGACGATTTTCTGGAACATTTGAGGAAACACATTTTCAAAGTCCTGTGACTGATTCTTGTCTGCTGCATTGTATAAATACAACTCAGAGAGCTTGAGAGTAAAGTTCTTAATCAGCTGAGAGATTTAGTTGTTGGTTGAATTGTGATTTAGCATTTAGTCTGCAAGTGATTTTGTAAATTGATGATATTTCTCATGTGCCAAGGAGGAATGATGAATTTTCTTCTTGAGCTTAAAGAGAGATCAAGAAACCCACTGTTTGTAACAATTTTGATGACAGGGATTAGCCAAAGTGACATTATTAGGCTTTTTTATGGTTTTTGAATTGATTGAAAATTTCCTAGTTGATGAAATATGTATTAAATCCATTTTCCATTCATTTTTCCTACAGCAGTCATTCAACCACTTGTTATAATCCTCTTTATCTATCAGCTAGAAGGCATATTATGAGTATGAACTGTATAGCTTGTAAGTGTAAAGAAGAATGAATATGTTATGTGTATCTTAAAAAAAAAAAAAAAAAACAGCATTAAATTTATAGTAATGTATAAATTGTATAATCCTGTACATTAATATTATGAGGTTCTGAGCATAAAATGGGCCATATGCATGATGGCTTTTATTTTTAAATGTATATAATGAGAAAAAAGCTAAGTTTGCATGAAGAACTGTTATTGGAATGTAAGTGTAGAAAATATATGCAGTCTGCACTGACTATAACAACTGCTTGTTTTGGCAACAATTCCATTACAATAAGTGGTAAAAAAATTCCCCAGCGGATAAAATGTATATTAAATCCATTTCAATAGGATAGATAAGGGCAATTGTAATGTATAAATTTTGTGGTACTGAATAACATTACTGTAATGATTCAAATATGAAATCCCCTTACATACATGATTACCATAATTTTTTATTCTTTGCTGAAGGGAGGGGAATGACATTGAAAATGGCTTCATATATACAAGCTTGATGCGTTGAAGGTACTGAAAAATATGCTTTGTCTTTTTAATTTGAAAGGATTAGGGGTAAATCGTTTTAATGTATTTTTGAAATGTTAAGTTGTGCAACTGTGTATGGACTTTTAATCTGATTCTAAACATGTTTACATCTGCAGAGGAATGGAAAATCTTTCTTCAAATGCTGTGAATTATGATCAGTTTGGTAATGCTGGTGTTATGGTATAGGGAGGAATAATGATGGATGGATGTGTATGTTTTTAAACCACATATTTGTGACCAGCCAGAGGTATCGGGATGAGGTCTTAGAACATTATGCAAGACTTTTGAGAGGTGCATTCGGTCTGTTTATGAACAATAAAGCTTGTTCATGTCAAGCAAATCTCATTGACGAATTCTCTGAATGTGAGGCATTAATAAAAACACATTGTTTATATGTGTGTATAAATCAGAGAACTAATCTTTGTAACATATTATTACCATTTTTATTATTTCATGCTACAGTTTTATATAGTATGCTTTGCTCATAAATTTTTGCCGTTGCATTTATATCCTATGTGTTTTGTATCATTTCACATAAATTCATAAAATTATAGTTAAGTTTCTGAGAAGTCTGTGATTTCATGTATGTAAAGATAATTTTGGGCATGAGTCTGTCTTGAACAATGTCACTGGTTCATACAAGAATGTGCTGGTTTCTAGTACAAATCTGTAATTTCAAAAGCTATTTCTCAATGAAATCATAGAATTTTCATATTACTATTCTTTTCTGTGAAAGTCCATGTTAAACAACTGGAATACACTACATGCTGTGTTAATATATTGTCCTTAAAAATAATTGCTGTTGTATTTATTGCTTAACACGTTGACTGCCACGGCAATTTTCAGAAATATGGCCTAAAATGACAACTTGATTTAATCACATATTATTTAAAACTCTAATTCTAGTGCATTAGTGCACAGTTCTCATAAAAAAGCATAAAAAAAAAGTCTTACGAATTATCTCGTGGTTGGCTTCTATAACAGAAATGTCTTCGCGGAGGCCAACTATGAGTTAATTCGCACGCAGACACCTGTCGCCATGGAAGACTTTCTATGAAACTGATTATAATTCTAGATTACATAACGGAATGTCTGTCATTGACCGATCAGATCAAATGCTTTTGTACTACTCATCTCTAAGAAAGAATATTAGATGGCCCAAAAAGGTTTCACTACATATTATAGAGATATATATACGCAATGCTCACAACATTTTTCAAAAAGTAACTCCTTCTAAAATAAAACTGATAAAGTTCAGAGAAGAATTCGTAGTCGCGTTGATTGGAGAAGAGATTCAACCAGTTTTGAAAAAAATTAGATTGCAAGAGTTCCATTATTCAGAGAGTGTACCACCTACCAAAAAAAAAAAGCTGCATCCCTCAAAGTCATCTCGTATATGTACCCAAGCAAAAAAAATGCCGAGAAACGAGTTATTTCTGTCCAACTTGTAAAGAGAAGCTAGCCCTTTGTGTGGAAGATTCTTTTAAGAAGTTCCACAAACAATAAAATATTGCTTTATTTCTTGAATTTGAATTAATTTTTATATTTATATATTTTTTTTTCCGTTTTTTAATAAAATTTCTGTACGTGCAAACCAGCATTGATTTTTTGTTCTTTTCCCAGAAGCCATCTATCGATATTAACACTGATATATTCCGAGTTTAATCGTAGCTGCACAAAAATGGCAAGTAAACACAGTACGAGATAACTCGCAGTTGGCGTCCTAGAAAAGAGCGCTATCTACGAGTTATCTCATAGTTGGCAGTCAACATGTTAACTACAAAGGTTTGTTTAAACTAACATTGGTAAACAGCAAATGTATTCCTGTTTTGGCATGTAGTTTTGCTTTTATATTGTAATCTTTTTTTTTTTTTTTTTTTTTTTTTTTTTTTTTTTTTTTTTATAGAGTGTAACTAATGATGTTTGGTGGTATTATATGCTGGAATTAGGATTTTATTGGTCTCTTACCATGTCACAGTTTATGGATACTAAAAGGAAGGTAATTGATTTTGCTATGTTTAGTTAATTATTTTTGTGTGTAAAGTAGTTTAGCTTTAGAAGTTGCCAAATATTCAAAATGCACCATACTCTGGCAACTATGTTGTAACAGTTCTTCAGGTAATAATGCGCATTACAGTCCTTCAATTTTAACAAGCAAAGATGCTGTTCCATGAGCCTTCTTTATGTTCTAAGTTCTAGTATTTTTTCATTGACAACTCGTGATATTTTGAAAGATGCACTTGCAGGATTTGCTTGCCCTGGAAGAAACTGTGGTAAATTTTTGCAAGAATAAAATATTTTGCCACAGCATCATGTAAATCTGTTCTTAAAATAATCAACGTGAATTTTCTACCAGAACAAAAGAAATAAAAAACAGCATGTTAATATGTTCCGGTTAGTAATTAACTTTAATTAATTAATTGAATATTTATTATTATATAAATCAGTAGATTTTTGGCGATAAGTATACGATTAAAATATAAAAATAAATGTGCATGTAACAAGCTTTTTTTTTTTTTTTTTGGGGGGGGGCTTTGTCCCTGAAGGACTATTGTTTTCGTTTTGCGTTGAATCATTCTGAATGTCCATTTCACTTTTCAAATTTTTGCCACGAAGTATCGCCCTGTATTATATTTAAAGAAATTAAATAATGAAGAATCTACATAAACGTGTATATATTTCTTGCATTGTGATAAAAAAAACGGTACCTAGAGCCAAAGAATTTTGAATGACGTAATCCTACTGCGAATATGGGCATCTGGAAACTCAAATTTGAAATTGGAATTTGTTTTATTATCGATTTCATATTTTGTAAAACGTTAATGAATTTTTGAGTAACAAACTCAAGGATTTCAAAGTCAGCAATGGCAGTGTTGTACAGAAAGAACATTTTTATCTCCAGCACGTGAGATTGTGTATCGGAAATTCTAAAGATATACTGAATTTAAAATTATTTTGCGATATTTCTCTTGAATTGAATTTAATGGTTTAAATGCAAATACAAAGAACATGATATTTAGTAAATAAAGGTAACACACAAAATGTTTAAAAAACGCTCCTTTGGACGTAATTTAAAATCTGAAACTTTTTTTTTTTGTTTTGTGTGTGTGTGTGTGTGTGTATGGGATGTTGAAGCTGTTAGAACAATAGAGTAATCTTTTAAATTAAAAGCACTGAAAAAGTTAATATAAGAAGCACTGTAATTTGAAATATGGGGGGGGATGATGAAAGCAAAATATTAATTTTCCCTGTTTTTCCAACAAAACTTGCCGAGGGGTAAATATTTGAAACACCAAATGATTAATGAGTGCCGAATAACATATTTCGTTACTGTGGCACTTTAAACCATTTTAATTAGATTTATTTTTTTAAATAAAAAGAAGAGGCTCTCTGTAATCTCTGTCTGAGTACATTTACCTCCGACCTTCCGTACATGCTGTGCGTACTCTGAGAGTGAAATACATGAAAAAAAATCAAAATAAAAAACTTTTGGATGTACGTATACTCACGTATATAAATTGCATATTGCAGTAAAGTGGAAAAAAAAATTGGTAGAACTGTACAAAAGAAAACTTTGAAAAACTTCAAAAACGTAATTTACTTATTCATATAAGTTATTCAATATTTACAGTTTTATTTACAAGTAAAAAAGTGCTGTCGTGGAAACTTGGAAGTTCTGTCTTTTTCATTAAAAACATAACAGGTTAAAATGGTAAAAAAATTTTTAATCTATATTGGTCCTTTAAAATTAAAGCCAAAAAAATTGTGTATATATATATACTAGAGATGAAAAACTGCTTTTATTGCTTTAAAATCACTTAGTTTGTTAAATAGTAACAGACAGTTATTGGAGGGATTACAGCAGCAAGAATCACCGTAATATTCATAAATTAGCAGCACTGTCTTCGAAAGTTCTATATGACCTTTGAAACTAGTCCTGCAAATTTATGAATATTATTAGTGATTCTTGTTGCTTTAACTCCTCCAGTAATTGTATTCAGCTGTTATTTTAACTCAACAAATTAAATTTCAAAGAAAAATTAAATATCTTATGCTTTGCCAAATGGCAGCATACTACTGATATTTCAAAGATAAAAATACCTTATTTTTCACAGTGGCAACCCATTTCTTTGAAATTGCTGAGTTTGTTGATTAAATTTGAAAGATGAATATCTCACACTTCAACGAGTAGCAACACACTGCTGTGAAATTGTTGAGTTTTCTGATTAAATTTTGGTCATAAGTTGCAGAGTTACAACACATGTTTAAATCACCAAGTGTCTTAAAATTCATTAAAATTGTATGAAATAAAAAAAATTTGATATTCAGTATTTGGGCTTGAAAGTTCGTATGTTTGAGTGAAGATTAGGTGTGTTTAAAACTTGATAGTTGCAAATGCTTCCACATTTTTCGCAGTAAAAAAAACATAATGCATGTATATTCTTCATTATGTATTGACAGGGATAAAAGTGTAAATTTTTCTGGAGTATATTAATTCTAGAGTGTATGAAAAACTGAAATTATGTTTTAAGTACTTTTCGTTTCATCTTTGCTTGATAATGTGTTATATTCTTATTACTTTTTTGTGTATAATTTACATGTATGTTTTAAATGATTAGATTTTTTTTTTTTTTCCTCTTTCATAGGATTTTATGCAAATGTTTGTTCATCACATTGTAACTATAATGCTTCTAAGTTTCTCATGGACATCAAATCTTTTTCGCATTGGCAGCTTAGTTCTTGTTATACATGATTTTGCTGATGTTCCTCTTGAGGTATGTTGAAATTTGAGAAATATGAATATCTAATTTCATATTTCTTACTAATTATTTTATCACTTTCACTGAACATTCATTACCTTTACTGTTTGTCAGATGCATATATGAAGTATCAGAAGATACTAAACCTTTTCTTCATGCAGGCAGCAAAAATGGCAAAATATGTGGAAAATCAACGAGTTGCTGATGTTTGTTTTGCTGTCTTCACTGTTGCTTGGATTATTTCTCGTCTTGGTCTCTATCCATATAAGTAAGAAAAACCTTGAAGTATTATTAGGAAAATAAAAATATTTTATTTATTTAATTCTTATTGGCAACTGTGCTATATCTTGCAATATGCTATGCTTGCATAAATATTTTCCTAATACTTTATTGCTGTGTCTATTAAGTATTTTATGAAATATTACATTCTAGTTCATTTTATAGAAATTTTAGATTTAACATAAAATAGTACAGAATGTAATGTTCTAAAAATAATCAATGTTTTAAAAATTTAAGTGATGAACTCAGTATTAAAATGCAATGAAAAAATATTGCTTTTAGTTCTGGTCATAAAATTCTAATATTTGTAATCTTTATCACTTAAAACAGTGTAAATTTAATATTCAGCTAGAATATATTGCTACTAAGAAAAGTTGAAGCGTTTGGACAAAATATGTATATTGTAATAGTTATGAAATCAGTAGAATATGTTAACTGATTTCAGAACTAAATGAAGAAATTTGTTATCTGTGATGTTGCCAACAACCATCAAAGCCATCAGCATGCTCTTAAGTGAACTATAGCTGTAGCACAAGAATCACATGATGCTCTACTGTCATATTTTCTTTCTAATTTAAATAGGCTTTTACTTAACTGTAATTTTTTTTCCCTTCATAACTTACAAGCAAGAGAAAATTTTTTCCATAACACGTTTTTCTTTGCAGTGACATCATTTGACAAGTGCTTCCAACTTTTGATTCAAAACTTCTGCTTTGTTTGTTAATTGCAAACTTCACCGTGCCATCTGAGTGTCTCTGCAGATTTATATTAGCAGGTTTTTGGTCTTGTACTGTATATTTCACAGAGCAGTTCACGTAATACTAAAGCTTTGTATGCATTCTTTTTTGCTGTCATTCTTAAATAAGCTTTTCCAATATTTTATGTGCTATTTGTAATTCAATATGAGTTTTAATTCCTGGTGGTAAAGTGGTGATTTTAGTGAATGCTAGCTGCATAAATGTGTGGTTGATTTTCTTGTTGTATAACATAAGTGAAAGCTATTTATCATTTCATGAGCATAAACTGCTTCTTTTTTCCCCTGTGGTTACATTACAATCTAGTTATACGTGAGAAAAATTTTGATATAAATATTTTAAGGTTCTCTAAACCTAAGTAATTCTTGCTTTTTGTGTAACATGTAATCATTGGCATACCTGATTTGAAGTGTCTGTTAAAACTGTTCAAAAACAGTTTCCCAGTAACTTTTTTGCGACATATTATCTGACTTGTGCCCATCTGTATTCTGGTGCTTTATTGAAAATATATCACTGAAAATGGTACTTCATGTGTAGCAGATTATGCAGAATATAAACTGCCTTGTTAATCTCTTTATTCAATCAGAATCCGTGCTTCTTACTATCATAGCAATCAGGACCAATTCCAGCCATAGACAGCTGTCTAGGTTTATGTAAGTATTGCCTATGTCAGTGGTTGGCTTTTACTAAGAACTTCGATGTGATCAATGTATGTCCGCTGAGGTTGCCCCTCTTCCAACTCTCCCATCCACACTTGTCTAGTATACTTGTTTCATGTATCTTCTTTTGTTCATCTTCTATGTGTGTAAACCATCATAACTTACCTTTCTCAGTTCTCACCACTGCATCTTTTTTCAATCTACAGCATTCCCTAAAATTTACTTAATACTTCAGTTTTTAAGTCTTAGTTAAACTGTATTTGTATTTCGAATAAAATTTGATATTATACTTACTAACGATACTATTTATTGACAAAATAAAACTGTAAGGTATCCAAAAACTTAAATGATGATGAAGACGAGCAAGCGCTAATGTGAACAATGGCCTTGCATATCTTTGGAAGTTAGTGTAACTCATGTTTGTGTACTATTATTTTTAATTTTAAACATGATTCCAGTTTCTTCTCAATTTACTTTTAATAAGGTTTATGCTTGTAAATGATTGTTCATGTGAATATGTAGACACAAATAAGGTAAAGAACAGCAAATACTAGTTTTTTCAGCTGATTATATGAGTCCGGAATACTATTCCATGTTTTAAAAATCAACATGTTTTCCTTCTCCAGGTCTTTCAAAGCAAACCACTTGTGCTGTGAACTAAGCTTACATTTTTTCCCCCTAGTGTTTCTATATCAGCGCTAAGACTTTCAAATTCCGAGCTCCATAATTCTTTGCTTTTTAAATTCAGCAATTGGATTTCAAAATTGCCAGTGTCAATAATAAAGGCAGAAGAATTTATTTCTGTTACAATAGTAATAAGAGTTTTCTTTTTCTTTTTTTTAACAAAGACTAATATTGCTTTGGTGTTTTTGAGTTCCTGAAAACTGCTGATAAAAACTTCTCTCATATTTAAAATTGCTGTTTTGAAATAGAAAATATCAGTATCAGAATTCTTGGTGATATTTCGACAGGCTTGAAAAATGAATCAAAGTTTTTGTTTCAAAATCTTAAGCAAAAAGAGATTATTTGTTTTGAATTGAAGTATCTTCTTCTAATATTGAAAAAAATTGCATTTCCTGTTCCCTGCAGTTTTTGATTAAGCTGATTTAGATGAGGCATAATGTCTACCATGAAATAAAATTTTTTGATCCACTGATTGTTTGTTAATTCTTGATAATAAACATACTTTTCAATGAGAAATTCTTTAATTTCTGTTAATAAGGAGATGTTTCCTCTTATAACCAACATGCTTTGTTATGCAGCAGAAGATCTGCATACTCACAATCCATTTCAGCTAAAAATTCTTTATACTAGCAATTATTAAAAGCTTTACTTATAATGGAGTTGATAATCATGATCACCAGTTCCATAACTTTGCAAACTTCTTCTGTAAATGTCTGCACACAAAGTGCTCCTTGATGTTTGCAAACGTCTTCTGTAAATGTCTGCACACAAAGTGCTTCTTGATGAATAATGCGATGGTAAGTAAGTTTCTTCCGATTGATTTTTGAAAAAGCGACAAACCCATTTTTTACACCGGTCATACTTTTCTCCCTGTCTGTTGCAATTGAGACAATTTTATTGAGTGGAATATAATGTTTTTCAATTCATCTAATTACAGCATTTGCTATATCCTCTCCGTGTGTTTGACCTTTGCGTGGCAATAATCCTAAAAGTTCTTCTTTGGAACCTGTAGATGAAGTAAATCATACAAAAAGTGAAATTTGCACTATATCATTTATGCTACAAGACTCTTCAGCTGCTATTGATAGAGCTGAAAGCAATTCAAGATCTTCGACATTTTGACTACTCTGACTTTCACTGTTTTAGCAGACAATGGTAACCGTGTAATTTTTTAGAGTATCCGCTTTGTCCTTATCACGAAATAACTCTTGGGATGCATTTATAAAACAACTTTTTATGCAATATTAACATTACTAGAAGATTACATCCAGTACTTAAATACGGAACTTGATTTTTCTCTACTCTCCTGAAGATCCTCAACTGCTTTCTTCCTTGCATCACCGACAGGATGTTTAGTACTAAATGCTGTATGTCTAGTTGTGGTTTCTCCATGTTTGACTCTATGTTATTAGCCAATTTTCCTGACAAACAAGTCAGGTCAGAACTCCATTTGAGTTTCTAATAAACATGGAAGTCTCAGTCCGTTAAATTTGAAATTCATGGTGGATTTCATCTTCTGTTTCTCTTTGCTTCTTCTTTGTAATCATGTTGTTAGAAGAAAGAATGAATAGGGTCAGAAATAGTGAAATGATTGAGGACCAGCCAACAGCATTAAGCAAGAAAACAATGGTATCCCGGGACACAAAGAAACAAGAAATGCGTGTTTACACACATGAATTCATTCCTCCTTTTATGTGGTTTTAAACAAAATAGGAAGAACTTCTTGTGTTACCATTCCTGACTGACTGGCTCACAAAAGTAATAACATTCACTGAACTCGTGGATGAACTGCGCCCTCATCGCTGGCGGCAGGAAAACCTGGGTTCAGGCGAAATGCATATTGCTGTTGATGGGTGTCAACGTAGAGTCTAACCCGGTGTAATATAACTAGCCGATTTTCAAACGTGTAGTACTTTCGAACAAGTTGCTGAAGGTGGTGAAGTGTGAAACAAGAAGATAAGCAATTATACTGGTGATAGAAGCAATTCTTCAGTAGGATATAGTAAATTATATGAAACGAGTGCTTCGCATCGAGGCAGGGACACAATTGAACATGGATATCAGTGTTTTTCTTGTTGGGACAATTGTACTGAAACCAATACAATATTACAAACAATACAAAATTATAATATTACAAACAATTACATTTATCAATATGAAATTTCGTTTCAAAGTAACTGGGTTTTTAGTTTTTAGACATTTTCAGTCAGTTTTTCATATTGTATGCAACTTGAGTATCGTCTGTGCATTTTATGTTGCCTGAATTTGGTTGCTAAAAAAAATTTTTTTTCAGCCACTGGAAAAAAACTTCAAATTTGAAAAGTCTGAAAGCTAAAAATCCTGATATTTTGAAACTAAATTTCATTTTTACATTATTTAATTTCTCATTCAAGTTAAAATTGCCATTGAATGGTTTATTAATTCAAAGCATTTCATTAGTTAAAATTTGGCATTATGTCAATTACTACAAAAGCACAATTTGATATATAATCAGCACAATCAAGACGCCAAAATCAGTACAAAAAGTTTCTGAGGAATAACTTTCGCGGATATGTTTTCATGCTTTCATATATGACGGCCTCTGTGCTGTATTTTCAAGATTTTCATGCTTTTATGTGAACATGCCCGCATGTGCTATTTTTTGGGAGAACCACATTTAAGGTTTAAAGAGCCACTGTTTGCCGAACCCTGGCCTATGCCATCTATGCGTACATATGTTGCATATATCTATTGTAGGGCAGTGAAATTTGGAAAATGCCAGCAGAGTTTTTCTCCCAAGAAATCACTGATTAAAAAGATGCTTTGATTTGAAGTTTGAATATGTTTAATTTACATGGGGCATCAGCTGCATTGATTACTTAGTACAACAAAAATGCTGGAGTCAGGTCAGCTAACAACAGGACTAACTGTTATATGTTTCAGAATTTTCAAATTTCAGGTGTCAAGTGGTGGAAATGTATGTTTTTGAGTTATTTTAAATCATATCCATGTATTCTAAATTTTGTTCCGTTATGCTAAATTTAGAAATAAGCCTTTGCTAATCTATGTCACAGGAGGGAAAATATTTTGCAAGAAACTTCATTTTGTTATGCTTTTTGTTTATCAGAAACAGTAAATTTTAGTACTCATCCAAAAATATTCCTGAGAATGAAAACTGTAATTAAATGCACAACTAATTAATATTATTTTTTTTTCCTTTCCTAATCTTTCATATTTATAAATTATGTAAGTTTGGTTAAAAGTGTAAAATAATGCTTTATATTTTTAGGATAATTTATAGCACTATGTATGAGGCACTTCTTATTGTGCCAATGTTTCCAGCTTATTATGTATTCAATTCATTGCTATGTGCTTTGCAAATTTTGCACATTGTGTGGACATGGATGATTGTTAAAATTGCTTTACGTGCTATCTCATCGAAAAATCCTGGGGTAAGTAATATGTAATAAAGACTCAGTTTTGTTCAGTTATTGGTAAAATATGGTTTTCAATTTCTATATATATGTTTCTCCAATTTTTAACTAGGTTAAAGATTTGCGTAGTGACAGTGAACAAGGAAGCAGCAGTGAATCTGAAGATACTGCCAAAGGCACTTCTAGTCAAGAAAACAGTACCACCCAAAGGACATCCTGACTTTGAGATGTTGAAGTTTTTGTCTAGTTCATTCCGCTGTTCATAGTAACAGCCTAAATTTTATTCCAAAGAATTCATGAGCATTGCTGTGAAACATGTTCACCTACGTTAGCACGTGGTATGGGAACTATTATAATATTAATAAATTGTGCGAATAATTATTTTGCCGGTGTAAAAACACTAAAAAAAAGAAAGATATTCTCATTGCTTTGAAAAACAATTGTTTTTCTGATGCGCACTGTATCTGATCTCTTTGTTATTCACCAAATATTGGATTTGCATCTGTTTGTCAGATTTTAAAAATGTTTTTGCTGCTTGTAAAACGAAGTTTATGTTAAACATCTCACATGCCACAAAGAATTTTTTTTTTTTTTTTTAATATTCATAGTTGCATATATTTTGACTCATTTGAGCTTTTTTTTAAGTTTGTTTTTGTTTTGTACTTATTGTGTGCTATAGTTTTATATTACTACTTAAATTCACAATGCCTTTTTGTTTAAATATAATTCTTCAGATAAATAAATCTTCTGAGCTTTATTCAGGTTTTATTTTGCATTCCATATCATATTTGAAAAATGAAAGAATAAATTAAAAATTTTTTTTTAATGTCAACATAAAAATATTTAAATGTTGTAGTCCTCCATTCTGCAATTTAGATTTATTTTCCAAAGTTGATAAAACAACTTTTAAACATTTTTCTGTTGCACATTTGAAAGTTAGCATGAATGATTTCATAATTTTATAAGGCAGTGCTTTCTTTTACACTTTACCTCCTTCAATATAATAAATCAAGGTTGTATTTAAAAGCATTTACTTTGTCCTAAGTCCCAGGTATAGTTTCCATAATATACATAATGGAAATATATGGAGGAGATAATTAGTATAATTTATTGTAATTATAAAATTATTCTTAGTACATTATCATGCAGAGATAGTTGTCATGAGATACTGGAACTGAAAGTAACAAAAAATTACCTTTTGTGAAGTATAATTTTTGCAAACAAATTAAATTAACTGCCCTGCAATTTTGTATTTTATAAACTTGTCTGTTTTAGGAAAGATGCTATCTTATTACTACTATATTTTTTTATTGTTGTCATTCCTTTTATGTTTGTATTGTATGATCTTCAGGAAAATTTATAATGTTTTAATTCAGATTTCTATAATATTATACACTTTTTCCCTTATTTTACCTCATTAATTTCTTTTGTGAACCAACTAAAATATTTAGTATATGATTCATTCCTAACTTGCATTTTTGCTGACTTCTTTTCAAATCATTTTATCTGTTAATTATAGTTATTGTAAAGTTTCTTTTTTAATTGTATATTTTAGGTATAGCCAAAATGTGTCTGGAATATACGGTTCTGCCCTAGTATTCATTGATTAATTACCTACTGTTTGAAGTGAATGCCCCTCCCCCAAAAGATTTGCAATATGTAGATTATATTATTAATAGCACAAAATTTAGTTTACTGTTGAAAATTTCAAAAAAAATGGAGAATTTAATAATATATTTATTTTTCTTCATACCTACATAAACTGGCAAAAGAATATTTTCATTTATTTTATTTCACTCTTGAACAGTATATATCACACTGCACAATACAGGTACTGCATTTCTTCATTTTTCTCGCACCTTCTGGGGATTAGGTTAAAATATAAAAGTCTTTGCTTTCATATGTAAAAGAAGAGTTTTTTTTTGGGGGGGGGGGGGGAATTAATATTGATCATAATTTACTTTGTCTATTATTAGACCATATTACACCAATATGACTTAGTTTCACATGTCTGCAGTAAGTCTTGGAAAGTATAACCAACAGGTATGGGGTTCTACTGTATATTCAAAAAAATAAATCATATAAGAAAAAATTAATATCTCCAGATTGTTGAAGTATTAATAGTATGTAATTAAAAACAGATACCATGTGCATCTATAGTTTGTGCTTTTAAAAGCACTATTCTTTTAATTTTCAGCTTGTAAAAAATGGTGTTTAATTGTGATGGTACTAAACTGAACAAGAATGAATGCAGATATTTAAAAGAAAAATAAGTAAATAACAAATAATCATAAAATAAAATTTTATGAAGTGCGGTGAACAAATTAGAATGATGTAGTTGTAAATGAAAAGAAAGGAATGCAAACGGGGAGAAGTACTGGAAAACAAGGTCAATAACTTTCAGTGGAAAAATTAAACATAACCTGTATTTATTTAATATAGATTCTGAGTAGAAATAAATAGAGTGTAGGCAAGCTCTTTGTTCTGGAAGCTTGCTAAAGATAAATAATTGTAATAGCATCATTTTCTGAAACTGATGGAGAAAGTAGAAGTAACGTGTAAGAAATTAAGTGAGAATTAGCCAAGCATGTCTATGTTATTTACATATTCTGAAAATTATTTTGATATTTGTTGTAATATGCATTAAATATGTAGATGTACAAGGTATCTTTTTTTAAAAAGAAAAAAATTCTTCTGTATGATTTATAAAAAATCTCTATTTTTAGTTATTCTTGTCATATAGTTTTGTTATCTCAGATAAGTTTATTTCAAAAATGGTTTTCTTTTCTTTTTGCCTTGCCTCCCTCTCAAATTTAAAAAAAAAAAAAAAATGTAGCAAGATAAAAATATGTAATGTAAACCTCTTATAAATATCAAGGATATTCTTATTTAAGAAATAATGTCTTTTTAAATAATGACACATTAAAGGCACTTCAGTAAATGTCGTAAAAAGATTGTGTTTGCTTATGAAAATGCCTTCATTTTGTTTCCGTGTAATTGTTTGATAGCATATTACAAAATATGTTATAAAAATTCAAAAATTTTTGGTGGTTTTTAAATCTTCTATGATCTTAAATGGTTTTAAGCCTTTAATTTTCTGCAATTCTTCCCATATTAAAAAACATTGTTTAAGTTATTTATATAATTTGCTTTGTTCAATTTTAGGAGGACGAAAATCATTTACAAAGCGTATGCTATATGTATTTTATTGCTGTTTTTGAACAAATAGGGCATTATTCTCGCTCAAGATGAGTATGTGCATAAATACTTCACTTTTATACTTTTATTTTTGCTGTTTGCTTTTCTGAAAAGTAATTTGATGCATATATTTGATATAGCTTATTATAAAACTTTTATTAAAATTTGAGAAAGTATCTTTCTTTTACAGTGGTCAGAGAAAAAAGTTCTTATTAAATCTCTTAATTACAATTTATGTGAAAATATACAATTCAATGCTCACCCTATAAAATAAAATGTGGTTTCTAAGTATTTAAATGTCTGCCATATTGTCTCATTTTATAATGCATTGTTTATGAAAGTACCAGTTTAAAGTGTGGATATTTAAAAATAAATCATGGCAGTGCTAATATATTGAGATAATTAATAAATGAGATAATTAAATATCTTTATCAAAACTTTTATTTTTAAATATTAAAAGAAGTATATTTCTGAAAAAGGTTGTACAATGTATTTTAATCTTTTAAAGTATACTGCAGTGGAACTTCTGGTGTAAAGTTCTGTTTAGGTGCATCAAATAATTATCCAATACTTTTCCTTAAAAAAAGAATCAAAATTTTGTTTTTCATTATTTTTAGCTTGATTTGATTTGTGTTGCTTTTACATGAGAAATGTCCTTTGTTTCAGGTTATACAATTATTCTTATTCATCAAAATAATATTTCTTTGCTTTTTAGTTATTTTGTCAAATGGTCAACCAGTGGAAAAGTACTTTTGAAAAAATGCCTTTACTATGCCGTAAAAATTGTCAGAAAGAAAAAAAAAATCTATATTTCAAATTATTTTAGTACAAAGATTATTACCAGAGTTCCTGAAAAAAATGTTATAAGAATAGAATTTTTAACAGGGTTGAAGTTGCAAGTGCTTTAGAGTGTGAATGTACTCAAATGATACTGAATGCTATGAAGCAGCTAAATTGGTTCAATTTTTACTTTCACTCTTTTAAAGTTCATTTTTCATAAAATTTATCATCTGTTCGATTTCTGTGCTGTGATTTTTTTCATTCTGCTATAAGAATCAGTGTTTCGTCTCATCTCCGTTAGCCTACATATATATATTTTCTTTATTCTTCTTTTAGATTGAATTAAGATTTCATCAGCACTTGATCATTGTCCCCTTCCCCTTTTTTTAACAATTAAAAAAAATGTTGAACTTATGCTAGTTTATAGCAAAGTAAAATCTTTTTATTATCAACTGAAAACTATAGAAATGCTTTTTTGTCATAAACTCCCATGTATGTTTTAGGTATGTATAGTATATTGTTGATCATGGGTATGACAGGTTCTAAATATAATGATTTGTTTGATCTATAAGAATTTTTTTTTTTTAATTTAACCATTATCAGCAAAATGATGAGTAACTAAAATAGAGACTTTGCAATCAACTCTTTTTGATAGATTAGTTTTAAGTAACCTAATCACGATGTCAACGGTAAATAATATGTAATTTTCCTCTTCACACATTCTTTAAATTCAAATCTGTATACCTAAATATGCTTTTCTATCATTGCAAGATTACCCTTTCAAGATAATCTTTACAATACAAATTCTTCAGCCATATGTCTGCTTTTTAAAATTTTGGGGACAAAAAAAGTTTAGTTTCTGAAGTTCACAGAGAAAAGCACTCTGAAGAACAACAAATAACACTTATTTAAAATTAGTTTTATGGATCAATATATATATATAAGTCATATGCTTTTGGGAATTATTTTGCTTTCATTGAAAAAGCACTTGCCAGAAATTGGGTATTTATGTAATAAGCCAACATTTTTATAGCTTTTTATAGCCAATACTTACGTACTTCTCTATATCCACAATATTAAACATTTCTTGAACCCATGTGAAATTCTAATTCCTTCTGTATTCATATTTAGCATGTTAAATGTGAATTGGATTATTTTTTAGTAATAGCTAATACAGGGTTTTTTTTTTTTTTTTTTTTTTTTTTTTTTTT
>KK120329.1:179789-204189 GCA_000611955.2 Stegodyphus mimosarum
TTTTTTTTTTTTTTTTTTTTTTTTATTGCTTCGCATGAAAGGCTAATTCTCGTGTCCAAGTTTTATGTTAAACTTAGTTCAGAGAAACATTATTATTTTGCTTTGTAGTTGATAACTCAGTGTGATTTTATTAATGTAATACGCATGAGACATACTTTTGTTATGTATTGTTTGTTTGTTGTTAATAACAGAATGTTCGTAATTTTAGTTTAGAAAGAATATGTTGTCTTTCTGTGAAATGAAATTCTTGAAATGTTTTTCAGTCTTTTATTTCAAGTAAGGTTGAAGTTATCTGTGATTAAAGAGTTTTTCATGTTTCACCCATAAAGCTATTTAAATTTTATGTTTGTAATATGTACAGTTTATAAAGCAAACTATTTCATGTATGCCTTTCTCAAATGAATTGCCAAGCATTGTGTTTGTAAGTAAACAAGTTCATTATAACTTTGTCTTTTATAGAGTGTGCTATGCTAATTTGTCAGTCATTCTTTAACATTTTAATTATAAAAATTGCTTACTTTGAAATGTTTTGAATAATTAAGTTACATATAAATTTTACAAATTTGGGAGCAGCCATTTGTAACACATCATAGCTCTGAAGATGTAAATGTATTAATCGGTATTAATAGATAATATTCTGTTAAAGGGCAAAATAATACTTTTTTTTTCCAATATTGGAGTAAGTATAAATCTGTGTACATCTGAACTTTTAAGTTTGTTTCATTAAATTTATTGTATGGATGTATACATCATCAGTGAAAAAAATAATGTAGTTTTCTTTAAATGGAATTTTTCTTTCCCTTAAGGAACAGAAAACACTATCTGTAAAATATAATTATTAAATGCCAATGTATAAAAAATTTTGAGTTTCTAAGCAAGTTGCATTGTATTTTTATCATTGTATCCAATTTTTTTAATTAAGTTTAAACCAATTTTAAAATAAATTAGAAAGTTATATGGTATAATATACCTTCTGGAAATTGCAATTTCTTATTGTTATTTACATGGCTTTTTATTTCCCTTCTTTCTGAAAATTTTTTCGATAATAAGTTATGCAATATTGTAAAATAACGTGTACCAAAAAAATTATTAAAGTTAAAAGGCATTGAAATAGTGTAATATTTTTAAGATTGCTGTCTTCTTCTTCTTCTTCTTTTTTTTTTTATATATATATATATATAAATCAACTATTTCTGGTATGTGTATTTTGCTTCCTGCCTTTACTTTCCTGATCATCAAGTGTTGCGGTATATTTTTTATTTTGCAATTCAGATTTAAATTTCAATTTTGTGCCTTATTTCATGTTTTTCAAAGTATGAATGAAATTTTTAAATTTGTCTATATGTATTGTTATGCTGCTTTGTTAGATATTATATTTGAGACACTTCATATCCAAAGTTGTTTCTGGCTATGATCTCAGTCATCCTCAACTTCTCACCTACTTTGAGAATTAAATTCAACTAAAGTGTTTATTTGAAGTCTGCTTGTTACAATAAGAAGATGGATATTTTAAAGGAACCAATGCAGAAAATATTTCATCTCTAATCTTAGACATGAGAAATATTTTGGGATTTTGATTCCCAAAGTTAGTATGAAATTTCTTCTCCTCCCTCCCCTTCTTTAAGGAGTGAAAGATATAGGAATATCGAAAATTTTGCAGTGATATTCATATTTTGCCAATAATTAATTATTTGAGAATATTATTTGTTTGTTTCCATGTTTGGATGGTAAAGAAACAAAATTTATAATATTCAGTGAAAATTCTATTGTGTGAATAAATGATCTCAAATTAATGAGTAATGCTTTTATAGTATACAATTATATTTTGCTTGTTTTTGTAACATTTATTTACTGTTTACAATTAAAAGAAAATGCAGTTCTGAGTAGTTGGTAAATGGTAAATCGTAGTGTCAAATTTTTTAGGACTAGATTTGTCTAAGATTTACATCTCTCTTCTGAATATTTTCAGATAATTATAAATATTGTCTTGAGAGCTCTTCTTATGAGTGTGGTAATAAAGTAATTGTTGTCATAATTATGTTTAGTTTTATTTCTTTTAAATTTTTTATAGTTGTAGTGTTTTTATGTATGTTATTATATGTCTATATTAAAAAAAAAAACAATTTAGCTTAATTTATAGACAAATTGTAAGTTTAGGAAATATATTCCATCTAATTTTCATAAATTGAAATTTTTTTGTATCCTCCATGAAGATTGAAAAGCATAAGAATCTATTAATTGTCTGAGGAAAGAAAATTGCTTTGAAAAAATTATTTTCAACACTGGTTCCTTTGAAATTAATTTATTTCTTTTGTTATAGGTATAAGTATTTTATGTATGTGCTTCTGTTTTAATGTTCCCTACCTCCCACTTGGAAATTAGTGCCTTCATTGCACCACCAAGGTGGAACTTTAAAATTATAACAAAGCTTATTCTTATACATTGTTGCAAACAAAAAATTTATGATGTTTGAAATATAAAGTGATATTTTGATTTTAATATATTGTGCAAGTTGTGAAAATAAATGCCATATATATGTATATATAGAATGCAGTGGCATGTGGTAAGTAAAAAATAATTAGAAGTGAAGTACAGAGTTTAAGGGTACAGTTATGTGTTAAATATTTTATTTGAATTTGTTTTTTGTTTAAAAAGAAAAGTTTTGTGTTGTATTTTAGCTTGTTTTTTCCTAAATAAGACTAAAACAAATGTGTTCTGAACTATTTTACTAAAATAACTTTATTTTTCACAAATAGTTCTAAAAGAAGCTGTACAGAAAAGGTGAGGTTTTCATTATCAACCACAATTCTGGTAATCATGCACCAGCTTTGTAATTTAGAAGAATTGAGGAGCGTGCAAGCAAAATAGTGTGTTTAAATTTTATAACTTTGATGAAATTTTGAAATGTATAAATGAACTAAAAGCCACTTACGTGCATTTCCGGAAAATAACCATTTTCATAAAATAATAGTCTGTTCTGTTCAGTAAGATGAAATTAACAATTGATTTTGTTTTAATTACCTATTAATATGTGCTGTATCTGGTTTTAAATATTTGCATGCTAATAATAACATGCTATTTCAAAAGCAGTATTTTTTTAGATTGTGAGTGTGATATCTTCCCTATCTGCTGTCCTCCCGCCTCATAGAGAAAATGACTCCACCTTCTTGTATTTTAAACATTTATTTCACACAAAAAACTTAATTGATATTAATTAGATTTGTTTTACTAACGGCTTCCATAAGCCTTCCTTTTCCATGACCTCTCAGTAGGTCTCCCTCCTTGAACTGAAACTTTGGCACCTCTCCGATTGAGAGTTAACACCCCCTATGCATCTTGTTGATTGGCGTCACCCATACATCACAGTGAGTATAACCATCTAACAAAGTTTATTTGCTCAATATTTGGTCACTGGTGTCTTTAAATAAAGCTGTAGCACTGAAGTTCGTACTTTTATTGCTTCATGAATGTGCATGTGGTTGATTGTGGAACTTAGTTAATGTTATTTAAGTCAACTTATTTAATGGAAATGCAAAAATGTGTTTACTTTTTTTAAGAAAGGCATCTTTACTGCACTGATAATACACATCATCTTCAGGTGATAAAAAAATGTAGTGTATTTTGCTTTGCTTAACTGCATGCCACTGTAGAGATGATGTCATATACAAAAACTGTTTGTCTTTTTTTTTTGTGCAAAACGGTCAAACTTGTTAATTCTTTTACTTGTGTGAAAAATATCATATGCTTTAAAGAATTATTTAAGTTCTCTAAATAGATCTGTTGCTAATGTGATGTGGAACAGTTTTTTCCTTTTAAGGTGTTTTTACTTTTTTTAATGCATCAACAGCATTTACAGTAGAATTTCACACTGTTAACTGTTTCAGATACTCACTTTGTATAAATATCACAGACAAAGTAGGTATGTGCACATGGAATGGCTTCTATTCATGAAGAGCTGTTTTCATAACGTAAAAGTAATATATTAATTCTATTATATTGTACCATTACATCATAAAAGTTAGTTATGTATTTGTTACTTATGTTTTAGACTTACTTGATGCTGTATATATATTTTTTAGTAGTAATAAATACTCCAGAAGCAAGAGTCAGCAGTCTTGATTCTTATGTGATTGATTTTGGTTATTAAATTTAATAGGAAGTGATTTGGATTGCTGTGCATTGCGGGTACTTAAAAATATGCTGTATTTTTTTATAATAACTTCCATCATCATATTATTTATAAAATTGGACTTTCATGTGTGCTGTTAATATAAATTTCAGATTCTGCAAATGTATGCCATTAAACTCTTGTATGCTGAGTATCTTGCTTTAGTCTGAATTTGCAACTTATCTAGTCGTATCACTCTGTTTGTACTTGCAAATAAAGTTAATAAAGGCATCTTGATTTCTATTATATTGTTTATTGTCTCAATTTCATCTTATCAAGCTATTCTAATAAGAATTTTAACTTAAGCTGGGGAGTTTCAAAGAATCCAGAAAAATTGTGTGAATATATTTCTTAATGTTTAAGATGCAATTCTAGAAAACAAAACATTTGAGAGAAACATTAAATAGGGCTATTTTAAGAGCAGAATTCAGCTTGTATGTTCCATTTCTTAAATGTGTGTCATATATATATACATAAATATGTCATGCTATTGTATTTATCTGTAGCATTCTTCAAATATACTTTGTCATAAAATTCGGCTTCTCAAATTTTCTATGCTTAAAATTATACGAAGTGTTATAACACTTTCACAGATAGCTTTTTAAAAGATGCCCTCAAAATTTTAGCTGAATGATATTAACTGAATTCCATTTATATTTTGATAGTCTGGCTTTTTAATTTGCCAACTTCTTTTTACATAAACTGAACCTTTCACTTAATCGGAACAAAGTTCAGACATTTTATCTAATTTGTTTTCGAAAATTAGTATTAAAATTATTTTTATTAATTTTTCAGAAGAATTTTGAATTGAAGACTAGAAATCTGCATGTAATCCTAAAATGCATATTTACAAAAACTAGTTCCCCTCCCCCCAAAGCTGCATGTATATACATATAATATATTGATATATATCTATATTCAAGCATTATGGGGAGAAATTCATATTTGTATTAAGATTAAAAGCACAAAATAGTGCTGAATATACAGGGTGGGCAGAAATTAACACTCTCTTGAAAATTGTTTCTAACATTTTTAATACTAAACTAATTTTTATGAAATAAAAAACATTTTGTTTCTTACAATAAAAGAACTGTTATGCACTGCTGAAATTTCAAACACCACCAGTTTTTGTCAAGTTTTTTGGGATGCTTGTGACAGACTTCTGCAGATGTTCCATTGGTATGATTGCAAGAAATTGTTGAATTTGCTTCAAGTTTTTGTCATAAACTTCCTCTTTTGCTTACCTTCCCCAGAAGAAGAAGTCTCAAAGGTCAGGACTTCTTGTTGGGCCATGACATCTCAACAAGCATCCAAGAAAGTGGTTGTCAAACCACGCATGAAGAAACATAATGAGGTAGAACCCTATCTTCCATAAAGATTAGGTCACTGTAATTGTCCTGCGTGAATACAGTGCCATGAATATAAGCATCCATGATAGCAAGGGTACTGACCTGCATTCCTTGTGTCTTTTGTTGACCCACAACTGTGGGTAATTGGGCAATGTTGCCTTTTTTCATCTACCATCCTTAGATCTCCTGCCCAACAATAACATTTGTGCTGGTTAACAAACCCCTAAATGTGAAACATAGCTTAATTTGACTGCAGGATATTACCAAAAAGATCGGACCAACCTTCTCCAGCAATAATTCTTGCCTTAATGTGGTTTCCATTTACAAGTCTTCCTTCAGAGCAGTTCAGATTGTGTATTGGGTTAAACAACTTAACATGCTTCTGTTTGTGATTTCTGAGAACTTCGAGTGAACATTTATTGGATTCCCTCTGGATTTTGAAGAGTTACTGCATCTTCTAATATCTACTACAGAACCTGTGTCCATTAGCTTTAAATAAGTCTTTTCGTCTACCAATACCTTCATTTAATGAACAAGGTAGATACATCAGAATTTTACATTTACACCACTGAACGGAGTACAAGAAAGATTTTTCAATGAAATATACGACAATTGCAACTTAATTTTTGAAATTTGCAGGATTTTTTAGACTATTTGATGTTTATGATTTTAAAGTTATATCAGATATAAGATGTGAAAATTTTCACAGGTTATGAAACAAACTTTTCACCCTAAGAATGATTTTACAAAATATTGTTGCGAAAAATTCGGCGGTTGCGCCCGTATGTAAGCTTTCCGGCATAGCACTAGGGTTGCCATAAAATAGTGTATGGTAGGATTGCCAGATTGGCGACCAAATCGGCGATATCCCATGCTCCAATCGGGAAGCTTCTAGAATAACTTCCTGTCGAGATATTTCTCGAAACGTGTGGAACCTAAAGAAAAGCTATATAAACCCCTTCGTTTCTGAGAGCGAGTAGTGTGATTAGTTGTGAGAAGTCTGAGAATAGCTGCTTACTCTGAGTGCTAAGCTACGCGAGAGTTTTGTGAACGGAAAGCGATCGAGATAGTGCTTTGCCGTGAAGCTACCTTTACAGTATAGCTTGACAGTGTATTGGTGATTGTTCCACGGTGTTTATTATAAGTTTAGTGTTGCCGTGAATCTACCTTTACAGTTACAGCCTGAAGCTGTGTTGCTGATTGTTTCAGCGTATTTATTGTAGATTTTCGACGCCTTTAAAGGTGATTTTGGAACTGTGCTGTAAATAGTAATTCTTGTAAATAAATTGTGCTTTTTATTGTTCTGCATCGTGTTTTCATCGGATACTCTCAAATCCACGAATCCGTATAACGCAACAATATTAATTAAACAGTTTTCTATATATAAAGAAAAATATGTTGTACTCTGAAGCAAAAGATTAAAAAAAAAATATTTTGTGTGCAAAATTTGTTTTTTGAGTTTGCCGTCTTGGTGCAGTTAATGATGAATTGGCGATATTATTTTTTTCATTTTAGCTTCAAGTAAAATGCTCAGTGTAACGTTATTGCATCTAGTTTCCAAAATTCAATATTCTAAGCGCTTTTTAATTCTGCAAGTGACATTCAATTATTTTTCTTTATTTTATAATTTTATTAGCAATAATAATAACTTATGGCTTGTATTTTAATAATGACTAAAAATTTCATCGATTTAGTGTAATTGAGACAAATGCAGAAAATAAAATACACTTAAAAGAGTTTTTTTTTTCATAATAAACTTTTATTTAAAATGGATATGACAATTAATGTTCTAAAAGGAGAAAAGTAATTTATCATATAATTTAATAAGAATAATAGATTAAATAATTCTGTTCACAAAATTCATCTACAATTTTTTTTTCGACTAATAAAAGTATGAAAGGTCTAATTAACGAAATCTGTTAATTTAGTTTCATTGTGAAATGTATAAGCTATTATATTTTAGAATTTTCTATTAATTCATTGCCGATATAATCATTATAGGCATCCCATTTTTTTATTATTTGTTATAAAAAATTATAGGTGGATTCTGTAAATTGTATTATTTAAACTGTCATCATTAAATTGTATCATAAATTGTTTTTCCCCTTTTCGTACATTATTATATCCATTTTAAATAAAAGCTTTTTCTGTAAAAAACCCCTTATAATTTTTTTTTAGTACCAGCTAAACTAAATAGACTGCCTTGTGAACTATTTTAATTGAAAAGTAATGAAAAACTAATAGTTTTTGCAATATGATTAAATATATTAAAAAATTGAGAATATTATTTAAGTAAAATGATTAAATTTAAAATTAATATTTTTTTATATCTGTTAGCATATCAACTACATCTCACAATCAAATGCTCTAACCTTTTCCTGTGGGCTAGATGAATGTCCCATGCATTTGATACATTAAATAAAACTAATAAGCTTCAAATAAATATTTTATTTATTACTCTCTTCTTGGAGTTTTGTCAAATTTTGATTATTATTTTACTTATCAGTTTTCTGATGCAAAATAAAATTTGCTTCGAGTTTCATTCTAAAATTTACTGTTTATTACTAAGGAAAAAATTTTTGCTAAATTAGTATTATGGACCAATAAATAAGTTTATACCTTTTGCAAACTGTTTAGACAGTTAACGATTTATCACATGAAACTTAAGAGCAGAGATGCCTTCATCAAGAATTTTTTCAAAGAAACTTTACCCTTGGTGAAAATCATAAAAGTGCTCATGCAGCCAACTCATGTGCCAGTATTCAAACTTGGCTGAAACTACTAATGTAATAAATTTGTTAAATAAATAACAGCAAATTTATCTATTCAAACACTGTTTTTTATTGATATTTTTCATATATACAGTTGCTTATGCACACAACTTATTAATTTTAAGCTAAAATATACTTAGTATTTTCAATGAAAGCAATGAAAAGTGCACACATAAATCCGCTACCCATTATATGAAATAATTATTTAGTAAACTATGAAATTTCAACTCCTGGAACCCAAACCACATCATTTGAAAGTTATATATTTCCTGATTTTTAAATACACGATATTCATCGATTACAAAATTTCTAACTTTGTTCCTTGTCAATGCTAATTGCCTCTACGTCCGGAATAAGTATACTACTCGACATTGAAAATGCAACACCAAGAAGGAGTGGTCAGAAAGTGATGAAATTTGGAAGAAAGACAGAGGCAACAATAAGTGATTTTTATTTCAAAATGATAGTCAGAATACAGCGCGAGAATGGTTTCGGCTCAGTAGGATGTAGGACCACCGCAGACAGCTATGCACGAAGAAACACGTCTAGGCATAGAGTGTGGATGGTGTCCTGAGGGATGGCTCTCGATTCCCTTTGAACCATTTGTCACAGTTCGTCTTCTGAACGAGGCAGAGTCTGCAAACGGTGGCCAGGGAAGCATCTGTATACCTTGCAGAGCATGGTTGCAGATGCGAGCCCTGTGTGGTCGGGCGTTATCCTGCCGAAAAATTGCAGTAGGCAGCCCCTTGAGGTAGGGGATTGCCACCGGCCTCAGTACATTATCCAAGTATCGTTGGGCCGTCATAGTGCCCTGAATACGAACTAGAGGTGACCTGGAATCGTAGGCAATAGCGCCCCAAACCATTATGCCAAGTTGTCGCACGGTGGGGAGTTCCACAGTTACTGCCGGATTAGATGTGTCTTCCACGTCGACGCCACACACGTATGCGGCGACTGTCACTGGATAAACAGAAGCATGACTCATCCGAGAACACGACGTTTCGCCATTCTGCTATCCACATCGCTCTAGTCCTGAACCACTCAAAACGTTGGCGTCTCTGCTGTGGAGTCAATGGCAGTGTTCTTAACGGACGCCGTAAGTGCAGGTCACGTTCAACCAATCGACGGGAAATGGTTCTCGTCGACACGGGAACATCCAGGGTATCTTGCAGAATCGCGGTACAAGTGACTTGCGGAATCGCCACAGCTTGTCGGCGGATGCGACGATCCACGCGTGCTGACGTCACTCTTTCTGCACCTGCAACCCTCCTTCTTCGCACATTCCCTTGTTCCAACTTTTGTTCGCCATAGCCGATACACCGTGCTCTCATCCATGTGGGTATCAGCTGCGATTTGACGTAAGGACCAACCCGCCCTTCTCAGTCCGATCACCATAACCCCCGTAAAATCGTCTATCTGCTGGAAGTGCCTTCGTTGACGGCGGCCTGGCATTCTCTCTATTGCACGTATCCTCTGGGACAAAAACCAACTTTCTTCGATAATTCGTCTGGCAGAAAAAACGACACGAATATTGCCCATTCTACACGTTCCTTCCCTTATGCCTGACTTCACGTTCGTCGGAGAGCTTCGCATTTCACATCATTCGCATAACTCAGTGACGCGCGTCTACTCTAGAATTTGCATCAATTTCTGACCTGTCCTTCTTGGTGTTGCATTTTCAATGTCGAACAGTGTATATTAAATTAGCTAAATACCAATGGTAAAATTTTGTCGCAACTTCCAGACCGTATGTCTACATAACTGTTATTATATACTCTTTCTATATACGATTTTATTTAACCAGAATAAAACTAAATGTATTATATATATATATTTAATGTTTTGACATTTTTATCTTTCTGCTATATTACATTTAGGATAAAAATGTTGAAACGCCATAAGAGTGAAATTTCAGCTGAGTTGACCAAATGTAAAAATTTAGTTTTAGTAGCTGACAGTATTAGCTGATATTTTCATTTACGAAAATAAAGTTTTGTTCAGAAATATGTGTTCTTTTCAAAAGGAGATACTTTCTATACAAATAAATAAAGGATATAAACGCGCATTTTTGATACGAAACGTAATATCGAAATTTACCAGTGCACCTTATACGCTGGATATAACAATGATAGATTTTAAAATAAGGGAAAAAGAAGCATACAAAAAAGAGATTTCTATATCTACACTGCTAAAAAAAGGGGGGGACAGTTCTGTACCTCCCGTTCTACTGGGCCGATTGACGAAATTCAACTTGCGTTTTTCATGTCTCGAAAGCACGACTTAGGATGTGTATTAGATTTACATATAGCATCATTCTAACATAGTTATTTTGACATAAAATCGGACTTTTTCTGAAATAACATAGCAATGTTTTTTCATATTTCGATTCTACGACATAAATTATGCCTAAATATTAAATTTTGTAAAATCTGGTGCGAAATTTACGGAGAAATTCATAAATTTAACTTGGCGAATATTTTTCAGTTTGAGCCAAGAATAATTCACTCGGCGAACTTCTTAATATGTGGCAACCTATTTTCCTTGTCTTCCATTGTGCAGCTCAGGAAAAAACGTCATATCGTTCGTGCCTTTTTACATTGTGGATAAGAGGAAAAAAAATCACATCGTTCTACTTTCAAATAATTTTAACAAAGACGTAAACCACATTTTCGTTATTATCACTTTCAACAAATATGCCAAATTTCAAAACGCGCCAATATATAAATACATGTATATCTTCGAAAATTTTGAATAAAAAGCTCTAATTTTTTGCAGGTGTGCTTAGAAATAAATCTACTTTAAGATGATTGTAAAACCTCTATAGGTTATAATTCAAATTTGTTTTCGAAAAATTTATAAAATTTATTTTAAAATACAAATTTTCAAAATAAATCATAAAAAATGGGCGAACTTTGTTTGGAATGAACCTAAATTTCGAACTGTATAAGAAGGAATCAAATAAGTTTTATAAAAAAAAGAGATTGTAAATATATGTCAAATTCAATTAACATTGAGGAGCTAAAATTTTGAAAGCTAATTTTTTAAAAACTACTCTTGCGATTTTTACAAAAACTTGGCAGTTTGGCATCATTTGTGTCGTAGAATCGAAATATGGAAAAAACATTGGCATGTCATTTCAGAAAAGTCCGATTTTGTGTCGAAATATCTATATTTGAACAATGCTATGTATAAATATAATACATATCCTAAGTCGCGCTTTCAAGACATGGAAAACGCAATTTGAATTTCGTCAATCGGCCCAGTAGAACGGGAGATACAAAACTGTCCCCCCCCTTTTTTTTTGCGCAGGTACCTAAATACTGTTTATTTAAAAGAAGCGACATACCTTATAAACTTAAAAATTTTCATTATCGAATGACATGAAAAACTCGTTACGTCTTCAGGCACATCATCGAATTCTGTTTCATCTTCACCATCATTGTTACTCTGGCTCTTAAATAAATAATCATTTTCCGTTACATTTAGATTGTTATATATACTATATAACTTTAAATTTTCTTTGAATGGTTTATTGATGGGTTTTTTTTTTTTTTTGAATGGTTTATTGAAGGCTGAACTAATGGCCTCAATCCGCGTGGAATAATTGTGATGTTTGTATTACATTCTTTCAACAATTCTTTCGTATTATCTGTTAGATAAGAACATATTCCAAACTAAAAGACTTTCTGGATTCTTTAAGGCAACATGATCCTTTCGCCAAACATTTTTTTTTATCCACGATTTCACACCATTTTCGTCCATCCATCCATCCTTTCTCGCGAACATGAATCAAAATACCGTTTGGGAACTTACATTTTGACATCGTCTTTCTTAAAAATAACCTTAAGTTTTAATTTTGAACCTTTCATTAAGAAGGAAAGCAGTATGACGGGATGAGAGTTTTCGTGAACCGTTTTTGTTCCTTTCATATCAATTGTTTTAATTTCTATCATATTAAACATTCCAGAGTATCACCCATATTTCCATATGTGACAGCAATTTTTTCCCCGCGTAGGTCAATAACGTACTTCTAGAAACTTATCATTCTGTTGTTCAAATCTTGAGGAAGCTTTTGCGAAATTTTTCTTTTCCTCGTAGAATTAAATTATTCCGTGCAATAAATCGACTGCATCAACTCAAAGTTACTGTAAAGTTTTCACTTTCATTTGCGGTCTTTTCTGCCCACTTTAAAGAAAACACACTTGTGCTGTTTCTTGTTACAATAGTCCATTCTGGCGATTTTCTGAGACCCAGTTCGCAACACTTCCTTCCAGTATCGACTATTTCGTTACTCCTTTAAGCAAAGTGCATTTATTCTTTGGCATATTAATTATTGGGATTTCATTTTTCTTTCCTTCACGTATGAAGCTTTCATCAATACCAAACGTCCTTGCAAAAGCACAATTTCCATTTTCTTTCGCAGAGTGAATGACTTTCCATTTGAAACCAGCACTATGTTTCGTTTGACAAAAGTCGTATTTACTGTAACAGAAACACTACATCAACTATATCTCAGCTAAAGCAAATGCGATTTATAAAGCCTTCGCTGTTCACTCCAAAATCACAGCCTCAATTGATTACAAAAAGGAAAGACATCTGGCTGAGCGAATTCATCTGGGTTGGAAAGAAAAGACATATGGTTCTGCGAATTCATTTGGGTTGGAAAGGCATTCCCACCCCAAATTATCTTCCGCTTTTCTTGAAATCCTAGAGTAACTTTCTCATGCATACTTACGTTGAACATAACCCATCCTCTTTGCAAAATTATTTTCTCCCTCAACCTCCCTCCCTCCACACACACGCACATATTGTTCCCTTATCGGTTGTCAATTCAGTACACCATTGTTTCGAAAGCCTGGGGAAATCTTCAAATAAATCACAGCAAAAGATTAGAGAATCTCAAATGAATCATTCAGGTTGCTTCGTAAAGAAAAAAATGAGCGTTATACCCCAAAAACACTTTAAAATTAAAAAAATTAGTTTAAAATTATAGGTGCGCATTATACCCCGGAATATACAGGATTATTCCGTATCAGGTTTTGCTTAATATAAACTTGTGTTATTTTAATTCAATAAACTTCTTGATAATTCTTAACACAACAAAATTTCAAAAAAGAATGAATTTTAAAAGAAATGTTTAATGAATTATTGAAGTTATTTTAATTCATTTAAAAAGCAAATTTAACATAACATACTGTTATGGTTACCTTTGGTCCACATGCTTTTATCTAGTATTAAATTCAAATTCTTCATCTTTGATATGGTAGACGATACTAAATATCAAAATTTATTTGCAAATGAATGAAATATTAAATGAATTTCTTTTGTTAAGAAACCTCCTAAATACACTCTTAGACAAAAAAAAAAAAAAAAAAAAAAAAAAAAAAAAAAAAAAAAAAAAAAAAACAAAAAAAAAAGAAAAAGTTATCCGAATGGGACGAAAATCGGTAGAAGTGATGTACATGTACAGAAAAACAAATGATTACAGTTTGAGAAAAAATGGATGATTTATTGAAGTGATAGAGCTTCACCAAGTGAAAAGCTCAGCAATGCGTTTGTCCACCTCTGGCCCTTATGCAAGCAGTTATTCGGCTTGGCATCGATTGATAGAGGTTCCGGATGCCCTCCTGAGGGATATCGTGCAAAATTCTGTCTAACTGGCGCGTTAGATAGTCAACATCCCGAGCTGGTTGGAGGGCCCAGTCCATAATGCTCCAAATATGCTCAATAGGAGAGAGATCCGTCGACCTTGCTGGCAAGCAGTAGAAACATGTGCAGTGTGGGGGCGGGCATTGTCTTGCTGAAATGTAAGTCTAGGGTTGCGTGATATGAACAACAACACAACGGGCCTTGGAAATTTGTCGACGTACCGCTGTGCTGTAAGGTTGCGACGGATGACAACCAAAGGGGTCCTACTATGAAATAAAACGGCACCTCAGACCAGCACTTCTGGTTGTCGGCCTGTCTGCCGGAAGACAGTCAGGATGGTATCACACCGTTGTCCGGGGTGTCTCCAGACTCGCCTTCGCTGGTCATCGGGGCTCAGTTCAAAGTGGGACTCATCATTGAAGACTTCTACTTCAGTCAGTGACATTCCAGTGCGAACGAGCCCGACACCACTGCAAACGGGCTTGACGTTGTTCAGAGGTCAGCCCCCTTTCTGTGAGCCGTCTATGAATGGTCCTTGCGGTCACTGAAGCACTAGTGTCACATACAGTCGATGATAATGATGCATCTGGGGCTGTGAGTGCCGCTCTGACGATTTCTCAGTCTTCACGTTCTGTCGTTTCTCTAGGCCTACCGCTTGCTTCTTGACGCTGTGTGCGGCCATGTTTCACCCATTCCTGCCAACATCGTCTAACAGTGCCATCCCTCCTGCTCAAATATCGAGCTATTCACCGATAAGGTTAGGTTAGGTTATTCAATTATGGCAAAGCACACAAGGGCTATCTGCCTAAAGGGAGGGATCCCTTCGTGGAGGACTTTCTAAGGGAAACTGGCTCGTATACACGTTACACATGGGGAAAACCACGAAAACGCCCATGCAGCCAGCCCGTTCGCGGGATTCGAACCTCGGACCGAAGTACCAGTGTTCAGCGTCTTTACCGCTGGGCCGCTGGTGGGCCTTATTCACCGATAAAACCAACCGGCATCTTTGAGGCCAACTACACTACCTCTCTCAAATTCTGACATCTGCGCATATCTTTCGCGCACCTGTATGCGAGGCATAGTTACTGTCTACCAGAGTAGACGGAATGAAATTCGGAAAGAATTTATGACATGGAATCGTAATTTCTCCTCTTAAATATACTGCCAGTTGCGCAGATCACATGTGGTGTGGCGACAACCGTTCATTCATTGGCAGCCAAAACGTAAAATTTTGCATTTTCCGTCGAAACCTGTATGCGTATCAATTTGTGTCCAATTTGCTTTATATCTTCTCGGTGCGTCATGGTGCGTAGTTTTTTTTTTGTCTAAGAGTGTATAAGGGCATAAAAAAAGAAATTATGTAACACTAATTTGAATTGCTTTAGTAGATCTTTCGATATATTCACGTATTGGATCGGTATTATCTTGCAAGAGAAGAATGCCACTGAAAAGCTTTTCGAGTCTTCCCAATTTTTATGCTTTCATTGTAACTCTATATTTTATGAACTCGACGAGGGATGAAACTTTCAGGACAAAGAAAAAGGCAATATCACCTGTTAAATTGGTGTGTGTTGCCTTGTACTTTGGGAGGGGGTGAACTTGAACACTTCCACTGGAAATATTGCACTTTCTCTCAAAATAATAGCCAATGCACTCTATCTCGTATGCAGTGGCTGTTCAAGATAGTACACTAAGGAGAAGGAACTCCCAGACTCAGGCTTAGAGCAGCTCATGATGATGTCCCAACCCCTAGAAGCGATCCAAGAAGGCCTAACCCTCCGATAAAACCAGGAGGATAAGTATGCATACAATCAGGGTTACGAAACTCAAGTCAAGGCGGCCCGGCAAGCAGCCGCCAACAAAGAGAACGAAGATCGATGTCAAAGATGTTGTTCCGATGTTGACCAAGTGGAGCAAACATAACCTTTAAAATCTAATCACAGCGTCTCCAGACAAGACAGTGCCAGTACGGTCCCTGCCGAGACCGAACCTCCGACCGAATAAAAATTACTTGTACACACTGTGAAAACTGATTATTTACCTCAGGAGTCGAGTCTATCTAGCTACAGGTCCTAGCCAGAAGGCCGGGAGTTGCTCCCCAGTCGACTTCCGGGAGTACGCTATTCATGACAGGAAGTCTTCTCTTTTCCGCACCTGTTGGTTACATAATTTATCGAATTTCACTTGCTTCGCAGCAATCGCATGGAAAGTTTCAACGTTCAGCGAATATCTTGGCTCACTAAGGGTCCAACGGTAAAGTCGCTGAATATTGGTAGTTCGAGCCCGATTCTAAATCCGCGGACAGGCTGGCTTCATGGTCGTTTCTGTAATTTTCACCATGTGATATGATTCAATTTCCCTTAGAAAGTTTTCAACGAAAGCATCCCACCCCTTATACAGAGAGCCCTCGCGTGGCTTGCAGTAATCATCGAAATCAAATCAGAGCGATTTCTTCTATTGTTATATGCTAATCTTGCTGAATAAGCTAGTCTATTTTTGCTCAATGGTATGACTGAAGCTGGCATCACATCGGTTATTATCTTCCAAAAGTGACAGTCCTTCTGAAAAATGGTTGCACGACTTCTTTACCCTTGCCAGTGACATGTAAAGTTCTCCATACTCTCTTGCCAACTTTGATAAATTTCATTACCGCCTACCTCTTATACCATCCATGAACAAAATTATCGCCAATTGTAGAAATCTATTTTTGATAATTTCATATCTTACATCTGAGCTCGTCTGAAATACAATGACTGCCTGCACGGTGTACACACTTGTTTTGCCACCTTCTGAGTGCTCGAACGTAGAGCTAGTTCCAGTGGCGTAGGGTGGGGCAAGGGGCGACATCTGTCCCCGGACGCAGCATCCAGAGGGCGCCAAATTGTTGTTATGAAGTTTCAGAATGAAATGTTTTCCATTCTTGGCATATAGAAAGGAGTGCAAAATCTTCAGTTGTCCCCAGTCGCTGAAAACCACAGCTACAGCGTTCGGGCTAGTTCCCTTTTATGTCCCCTGTTATGCGTGGGATTTTTTCCTTCGAACTATAACTGCTCTTCGGCAGTACTACCTGAAATACTGTTCCTCCTAGCTGCAGTTACTTCTTGTTTTATTAAATGCCGTTTATACAAGGATGATTAAATTGGAAACTAGATTGAAAATTACAAGACGTGTGAGGAAATACAGAAAATTTATAAATTCAAATTCTTTTGGTTGTAACTAGCCGATCCAGCATAACTCTTTTCGCCTCTTTACTTCTTCGGAAACATAGTTTGAAACACTTCCATAGTTTGTTTGAGTCATAAGAACCCATGAAAATCACTAAAGGGCAATTAATTGTCTAGTGAGTAAGGTGAATGCATGAGACATTTAAGTTTCATACATTTGATTGTAACAACCGTTAAAGAGGCATTATCATTCAGAAAAAATACACCTGAAGTACCACTAAAATACATCGGAAATATACCACGGAGTATAAAGAAGAAGGGGAAAATTCATAGTATAAAAACGGGTCCAAAAATGTCGCAATCACTAAATGGCATTGAAGTTCTTCTTTATTCATCCCACCAAATATGAACGTAAATTGCGAAAAAGGTACGCTTTGCACGCAGGAGGAAACGTTCATGTATTTATACGATAGATTAAGTTTAAAATTATTTGTACAGATTTTTATGTTTACGTAATAATATTCTAATCAATAACAGTTGGATTCTGTTCATTAATGATTATATTTTACTCTTTAAATTATAAATAAAATTTACGGCTTTCAAGATTGTAAAGCTTTTTATGAATGATTAACTTGAAGAAGTCCTTTTTCAATTTCTTCTCCCAGCAAAAGAATCATGTGTTACTGTTAATAAACCGCGCGCAAAAAAAAAAAAAAAAAAAAAAATTGTTTATGTTAAAAAAAACCGCGCAAAAAAAAAAAAAAAAAAAAAAAAAGAGGGATTGTTCCTATATCTTCCGTTCTACGGGCCCGATTGACGAAATTCAACTTGAGTTTTTCATGTCTCGAAAAAGTGATTTAGGATATGCATTAGATTTATATACAGCACAGTTCTAATATAGGTATTTTGACATAAAATCGGACTTTTTCTGAAATGACACGCCAATTTTTTCCATATTTGGATTCTACGACTCAAATTATGCCAAACTGCCAAGTTTTGTAAAAATCGCACGAGTTGTTTCTAAAAAATAAGCTCTCAAGATTTTAGCTCCTCGATGTCAATTGAATTTGATATATATTTATTACTATCTCTTTTTTTATTAAATTTACTTGATTACTTCTTCCAGAATTCGAAATTTAGGCTTAATCGCATGTTTTTTATTATTATTTCTCATATTTATTCGCTATTCATATTTATTTCTCATATTTATTCGAAATTTAGGCTTAATCGTACGTTTTTTATTATTATTTCTCATATTTATTAATATAATTCGCACATTTTTTATTATTTATTTTAAAAATTTGTATTTTTAAATATTTTTTTAAATTTTTCGAAAAACGTTTTTAATTACAACCTATAAAAATTTTACCATCATCTTAAAGTAGATGTATTTCTAAGCGTACCTGCAAAAAACTGAGTTTTTTATTCAAAATTTCCTAAGATATACGTGAATTTACATATTGGCCTGTTTTGAAATTTGGCATATTTGTTATAAGCGATAATAACGCCAAATTTGGTTTACTCGCTTTGTTAAAATTATTTGAGAGTGTGAACGATGACTTTTTTCCGCTCCTGTACAATGAAAAAAAAGGAAAGAAAAATAGGTTGCTATAAATTAAGATGTTCGCGAAGTGAATTATTCTCGGCGTAAACTGAAAAAAATGCGCCAAGATAAATTTTTTAATTTGTCCAGAAATTTTTCACCAAAAATTACAGAATTTTATATCTAGGCATAATTTGAGTCGTAGGATCGAAGCATGGAAAAAAATTGGTATATTTTTCAGAAAAAGACCGATTTTTGTGACAAAATACCTATATTAGTGTAATGCTGTATATAAATCTAATATATGTCCTAAGTCGCGCTTTATAGACATGAAGAGCGCGCAAGTTGAGTTTCGTCAATCGGCCCAGTAGAACGGGAGATTTAGAACTGCACTATTTTTTTTCCCGCAGTGTACAAACGTTAAATTTAATTAGCTTTTTCCCCTCTCTCGTTTCGTAAAATGCTCACATCCTAACACAGTCTGATATAACCTACAATAAAATTTTAATAAACGTTGCATAGAACTTTGTGCTTCAGTCAATAAATTTCTTTTTTGACACAATAAGTTATTCATATTTATGAGTCGAATGTCAGTTTGGTTCATGATACATATTTTTATCGTTTTCTATTTAAAATTTCCATATCTTTGTTACTTGATTTTATAATTTAGGATGTATTTCAGCAGGTATATATAAATATGAGAAATCAATTACGTTCTAAATATAAATATATTTAATATATTGATCAATTTTCTCATAATTTTCTTATGTTACTTTGACACTAATCTAACATTTAATGAGAGTAAGATTTAATTTTGAAAATTTTAATGCAGATTAAAATTAGCAGCATGTAACACATGTTCTACAAATTCAAATTTAAAATCCTTGTATTTAAAAAAACGCATAGTAGTTCTCACCCTACTCTGTGCCAAGATTAAAACCTTAAGTTTTTATAACCATTTATTTATATGATCAATTTGTGTAATTTCATCATATTCGTAACTTATTAAACACGCTGAATTCATCTCGTGCAAAAAAAAAATCTATTTTTCATTACTGTCATTGCTTTTCTTATATTTTTCTCTTAACCATTCAAACATTTCAATCAAACATCATTGTGTTCAATTCCATTTAGTAAAAACCTACTTCAAACAGAAAAGAAGACAAAAGTAAATTTGCATTTTTTCCTGTAATTGAAATAAAAGTGGAAATATTCTTTCATTCTTCTATAGCTTTAGGAATTTCATTTAACTTCAGTCTAAAGATTGTCTGTTTTCATGTAGGAAATGCATATGCATATTAATTTAACGTGAGTTATGTATAATATTAAATCGAATTCTAATTTACTATTCTTTTATACACTAAATATCCTCTTTTATTTACAAACAATCCAGGTACTCTAATAAGTTATATAAATTCGTCTAATTCTGATTATGCATAACATTGCTTGGACTTGTATTCTTTATTCTCAAGTTTTCTTCTTCAGCTTTAAAGTTCTAGTCATTGTTGCATCCAGTCACGAAACATGTTCTATGAAATGCCTCATTCATAATGAAAATACCAGATATTAAATAATATTACCGCTATTTTTGCATATTTAAAACCCTGCGGTAAGAGTTTGACTGCAGTGCCCTGTACAAAAAGTGGACTATTTGGGGGAGTCATCTCCTTCTTTATACCGAAGAATATGAATGGGAAATCCTCAAATTCAAATTCTTTGTTTATACTCCCTGGTATGCATCAAGTTTCAACGAAATACGCCAACCAGCACGGTCTTTATGGAAGTCTCTGTAAAGTCACTTTAATTATGACGAGGTATGAAAATAAAATACAGGCTATATAAATTTATTGATTTTTTTATTGTCGTAATAAATTTATCAAGATTGATTAAAGAAATTGTCAACAAAAATATTATGTCCAAAGGAAACTTTTTTTTTCATTTACACATATTTACACGTTTTGAGAGCATTTGGGCTAACGCCCCTTTAGGTTAAAAATATTAAACAGCATATCTTTAGAATTTCCCAGAGAAAACCTCGCGCGCCGGAGATAAAAGTATTTTATCCCGCATGGTGTGTTGCCACTTCTTATTTTGAAATGTTTGAGTTTGTTAGCCAAAAATTCATTAAAGTTCTACAAAATATGAAATAGATAATAAACCAAATTCGAAATTCAAGATTCAGGCTTCCAGGTGCCCATATTAGGTTGAAGGATTACGTTATTCAGAATCTGATGGCTCTAGATATCGTTATTTCACAATGCCAGAAACATACAAACATTCATGCAGATACTGCATTATTTAATTTCTTTAAATATAATACAGGGCGATAATGTTTGGTGGCAACAATTTGAAAAGTCATATAGCCGTTTATAGTAATTTCGACGAAAAATATTATTTCGAGGCTAATATCCCATTCGGGCTTGACTAAAGAAATCAAGAGTGTAAAACATTCTGGATTTATCTGAATTTTAAGCATAGTTGCCAATGCTCAAATATAAGTATTTCACTTATTATTATTATTATTGTAGCCTTAAGTTTATTGGTGGCAGCGGCGGAATCGCAGTACTGAAATTTATTGGCGACAGCGCTGCGATAGAATATCCGCGAAGCAGTTGTAGTTTGTCAACCAAACAAGAACACTTGTGTTTCACTCTAAAAAGAATGCGAGCGTCAGTCCGGATTAGAAAAGAAGAGCCAGATTTAAATAATTCAGTTCATCTTAAGTTTTGCTGGATAGTTAATACCCTAAGATCTCAGAAATTTTTAAGTTTTATGGTATTGCCAGTGTCCGTAAATGTTGTAATGAAAATAAGGGAGCGTCGGGATTTAAAATTCAGCTCATCGTAAGTTGTGCGGGATTGTCAATGTCGGAAGATATACAGCATCATGTTTAAGTGTGGTACTAGCAGTGTCCGAAAATTATATGTGTTGTGAGAAGTCTTTCAAAGTGTCGGGACCATCAGCGTTCATAAAAATTTTAAATCGTGATCTAAGAATCTAAAGGTTCCAGGTTTCAGCCAGGGCATCAGGCTTACAAATCCAAGAGGGTAAATACCTTGTATTTTTTATATTGAGACGGTGAAGTAATTTAATTTATTTCTGTAATTTAATTTATACAAATTCAAGTAACTATTTTTTAGTCGACATTGTTTTGTGTCAAGCTTAACACTTTCAGACCGGCAATGGCGCGCCTTTGTCCCAACCCCTGAGCTAAGCATCTGCGCCGCTCTCCGCAGCGCTAAAACTGAAACAAACCACAAATCCCTTTAAAACTTGTTTATTTTACTTTGAAAAATAATAATCAATTGCAATCAATAACAATTCTCACAATAATGATTTATTTGTGTTTACAGACATAATAATAATAACATAAAAATAAAACTCCTAAATATTGCATAAATTAGAATCTCTCTGAACTATTATATTTTTCAAAACAAGGTACTACACATAATGCGGGCTTTGATGTGCATGTTTTGCAGAGATAAGGAGTCTCTCGGCGAATTTTGTGCGAATTACATACGACACACTTCCGTGCTGGCGTAGCCTTGAGGTTGCTGTTATTATGTCCAAGTAATGCTGTCCTTCCATATCGGAGGATTTATGAAAGAGAAAGAGGAACGTAATAAAAGAAAGACGAGAAACGTAATAAAAGAAAGACGAGAAACGTAAGAAATGCAGGGAAACGTAAGAAAAGTGAAGAAAAAACGAAAAACGAAGAAAAACGAGTAAGAAACGGAAAACGTACTAAAAGTAAGAAGAGAGAAATGTCATAAAGAAGAAAAAGAAAGAAAAAAAGAAAAATGAGAAACGTAATAAAAGTGACAGAGGAAAAAAAGGGGGGACCTAAGTGAAAGAGAACCTACAAGAAACGTAATAAACATGAAAGCACTGCAAATTGTGCTCCTGGCGCCTCCTTGTAGAAACATTGTTAAGACAAAATATTAGGGTCTGCTATAAGCTAAAATGTCGATGAAATAAGTCGCGGGACACGCTGTAATAATATAGAGGAAACCTTGAGCAGAGGACGAGTTATCTCGTCCCTCGCGCATGGCGAATATCCCCGAAAGGCGAGTTATCTCGTCCCTTGCGATGACAGTATTAAAAACATGTGTTGATAGGCATTCATACATATTTTTTAATTTAATCTACCTTTGAATGCATACTTCAATATAATTCGAAAATTTTAATGAAAGTATATTTTCAATCATAAGTAAATGTAAAGTATATTGTATTACCATAAATAAATGTAAAGTATATTATAATATCATATGCAAGGTATATTGTATTATCATAAGCGTTTGAGTTTTAAAACAGTTGAATGTAAAGCATTTAAATGTTAAATATTGCTTGTATTATTTTAAGTCCTCAAGTAGATCAACTACAACCGAATGCATAACGTTCATATTACAATGTAAATTGTTTTGAATTTGTGTTTTAGATCAGTTGGATATGTTGTGAAAAAATTTCAGGGTTAAATTTTACTCCTCATAATTGAAATTGCTATTTGTTTAAAGCATATACAATATATATAGAGAGAGAGCCGTTAGATTTTTGTCATAAATTGTGGTTATATCATCGCATTCTTAGCAAAAGTTAGAAAAGATGATCTTAAAAGCCTTGGCTGAAGCGTTAGAGGAAAAGGTCGAGGCAGAGTTTAAGATAGTGCGTCTAATGCAGCTGATTGTGAAAAATGTAGCCTACGAGCAGGAACTTGTGAAATGTCTGTTGGAAAATATCACTTCAGTGAGGCTTGAAAGAGGGAAAAGAGGAACAGAATAGAATTCAAAGAAAAAGGGAGGGCAGCAGAGAATTAGGAAGCGAAAAAAGAGAATTCGAGGCGATCATACTGAAGTTGCAGACCGTAGGTCTTCGGAAAAATCTAGAAACCGAACGCTATTTACTCGGGAACCGGACTGATGAAAAATTATCAGGCAATCAAAATGAAGGAGTCTTTTGTGAAGAACCAATGTATAATGGTCGATATTAAAGAAACCGTGAAACTGTTACTTCGGAAACTGAAAACGCTCAACACGATAAAAGGACTGAAGATGACAGATGCATATCCACGGCATTTACACATTCACGAAGAACTCTGTTTCCAAAAAACGAGCTGGTTCTCCTAAAGAAGAACGGAGGGACATACCATCGTTCTTTCCCGACACAGAGGTGAATGAGCTACTCATACTTTCATTAGATACGACTCGAAACTCTCACTTTTAAGGAGAAAGTAATGATTTGAAATCACCCGTTCACTTAGAATGTTCAAACTGTAAGTTGTCTTTAGGAAACAATTATCTAAAAGGAAAAGGACTGAAATTTAAAGTCTACGAAGACAGGGAAAGTTGTCGGAAACTATTGGTTATTTCCGAAGGAGTTCAGGAGTTTATTATAGATACGTGTGAGCTTTTACCAACCAACCTTAATGAAAAAAAAATATATTAAGACCGCACGCTTACCAGTAGCCGAATGCTCTTCCGGCCATAGACATAACTTCGGTTAGTGTGGTGGATTCATTACTAAACTTTTCCACCAGAATGGGAATTTCTAAAGAAATTCGGTACGATCAAGGAACTTTAGTTATGCTAGTTTTGGCCTCGTACAAACCAGTCAAATTTCCTGTCCAATCGATAGAGCCTGAAATTGTATTGGGAATTTACCAGAGAAGAAAGAAAGAGCCACTATTGGCTCTCTCATTATGTTAAGAGTAAGTTTTGAGAATTACGAATGCTGCCTTTTGACAATAGATGGCGCTGACC
>KK120330.1:0-69756 GCA_000611955.2 Stegodyphus mimosarum
CCTTCGTAACCTTTATACCTCTATTTTGTCACACCAGAAGTGCGCACTTTTCCTTGCTTAATTTTGCATTTTACTTCAGAACCACCAGCTCGTTCGGCTTTCTGCAACTTCAATTATAATTACCACTACTGAGGTAGGGACTTTAATTTATAATTACTTGAGTAATTTTTATTCTAGTGAACATCTGTTCCATTTAAGATTATCAAAAAAAGAAAAAACTATTATTAATTTAATGTAAGCTATTTTTTGTATGCATATTGTTAGAAACCTACTAATGATATTCGATGAGGGGTAGGGCCTTCGGCCCAGGCACCCTGGTGCCAGCACCACGTGACTCGAGGGATTCAAACTTTCTGCCCCAGCCAATGGCATGGACTCTCAATCATCACATGACATGGCTCTACATTTGCACATTGCCTATCAATGCTTATGTAGTAAATATTGTAAATAATGCCACTCTGATATATATTCAAGATCCTTAATGCGGAATTATGTTTTTTTACTTCTGAATTCATTTATTGTACTTTATTGTATATGCCTGTATCTGAAATTACACCACCCCACGACGACAAATCTCTTAGTGGGAAAGTACCACATCTCCCTTTAAATAGTTCACATCTTGTCTCTATGACATCTTCTAGAACTCTTCTATTTCCAGGTTTCAGTATTGGAAGACAACTGGTAAAAAGCCTGCAATCCATGTAGGCTTGGCCCAGTATAATAGCGGTAAAGGGAATGGAATGAATGAGATTCGAACCTGGTATCTCCGGTATTACATTTGGATGGCCTAATCACTATACAATCTGGTCGGCTGACGTCAAAATGTGAAAGAAACGGAATCAATATAGGAGGCGAAGATGTAAATGTACAGAGAACGATTGGTATATTTATTGGCTTGCGAGCTAATTCTGTCATTAACCTCTCACCTGTTACGTGATCTGGTTACATTGAGTCTTCTGTGGTAATTATTACCTGCATTTACTAGAAAACTAGGAACAATAAATGTTAGATAAACTGAAGAAGAACACCAAGAAGCAGTAAAGCATAATAAAATTTCCAAAACTGAGCTTCAAAATTTAAACAGAATCTGCTTCTTCAGCTGTGGGAGTAAAAATAACGATAGAGAAACATGATTAATTTTGAATAAATTATGGAGTCACAGGCTTTCTTTCGTATCATTTAGATAGAATATTCTGGAACTGAAATTGGTCTCTGCTTTTCTCACGTAGGTAATAATTCCCTTTCGCCATTAAATGCTTCAGAAAGTTGATGAAATATGAGCTAAAATTGAAGGTTTGTTGACTCCCGCGAGTAATGCTGCTGGAAAGTTAAGCATACAGAGCACTTTATTGCTACTGGCTATCAATTCTGAATTTATCTTTTGTTGGATGGAATTTTATAGGCTTTCATGTTTTTGGAACTGTCGTCAAAAATGTAAAAGGAAAATTCCATTTGCTGTTGTAAGAATATGAGGAAACTCTTAATATTTAGAGATGTGAAAATATGAATCGTAAGAATATACAAAAAACAGGTCTTGCTTAAAATAACTGTAGTGTGTACATAGAAAAGTTTTAAATATTTATAAAATATATAAATATAAAATATTTTAATTATTTATAAAATTTTAAAGAGGTATTTATAATTTAATACAGAAATACAAGAATAGATTTAAATTTTCATTGAAAACTATTAAATTTGTTACGTTTTCTTCAAGAAAGTGCTTAGTGAAATGCGATTGTCGCTTAGATAATGCAATTCTTTGAAATATTAATAAAATTGTGTATTAACCACTTTTATATGTAAAAGATGTATTTGATTATTTTACATTATTACTGTAAGAAGGTTATTAATGCTTTTATTTGTTTAATATATCGTATTAAAAATGATGGTTATTGATACGTAGCCGTCAGGTTAAATAATGATGAATGTTGTCTTTTCAGTTCCTTGAATCAGTTTCCGTCTTGAGCTGATTTCTGTTCGGGCAAATCAAACGTGTCTTTTTTTGTCAAAGCGAGTGCGGGGTGAATGAATCCTCCGTTCAAATAATATCCTCTGATTAAACTGGCATTTTAATGAAAAAATTATGTTCTTATATTTCTAGTAAGTCTTAAAATTATGTTTTTATTTTTTACTTATCTTATAAGTATATAGTATTTATTTTAGTACGTCTTAGAGTGATAAGATTAATAGTCCAGATTTAAATATTATTATTTGCAAACCATAGGATCTGTGAGTGCAATTTTGATAGAATATTGGGCAAATTTGTTGTCAGACTCGTTTCTGACTTTAACTTGCCATTGTCTAGTCTAGACGAGATATAAAACGCTTTAATGAGAAACCATAGCTGAATCGCGTCCCCAATTTGACTGAGATAACATTAACTGACCTTTCGTTACCTTAGACGGATGTGTGTTGTTTCGAATAACTTTAAATATGCTTTTACATTTTATGATTAAATTAATCTTGGAAAAGTTGGAAAATTATTATGAGACAAATTTAATTTCCTATAAACGAATTATACTGATTTGCAGTTCTAAAACACAATTTAAAAAAGCATATTTATGTGGAGATATTTATGTCCACTAATAAAGAAATTTCTCTGAAACATTTCATGTCTATTTTTGGTGCCTTTTTTAGCAGTAAAGGTTTCGACAAATGCCTTGATGCGCAAAATGGAGATTTTCGAAGGCTATAAGAAATTTTTCGATTGGGTTTCCAATATTTTACATGATGTAAACGCTAAATATAAAACACTAATCCTTGATTTACCAGCTGGGCCTTTTCGTTGATTTGGTTAAACATAGTATTAGTATGGTAGTTGACGTGTGTTTTGTACTTTATATTGGGTAATTTATTTATCTAGTGCCAACTGAAGAAGCACCTTGAAATAAGTTCTTTCGAATCGTAGCTTCTCTTTCTAATCACCATCTCCTTATAATTCGTCATAAGTAATGATTTCGCTCGGCGCCTTTGGTTGTTTTTTCAATTTTCGAAGATGGAGCTAAATTTTTATGCGCAGTATTTAGGTTTATTTTTGTTTTATATTCATTGAAACTGTTATGCATTTGCTATAGTTTAGATTTTTAGTGAAAAGTGGCTTTGTCCCTGAAGGACTATGGTTTTCATTTTGCGATTTTGCGTTGAATCACTATAAACGTCTGTATCACTTTTCAAATTATTGCCAAGAAACTTAATCGCCCTGTATTATATTTAAAGAAATTAAATAATGAAGAACCTGCATAAATGTATGTATATTTCTTCAATTGTGATAAAATGACGGTATCTAGAGCCATCCAATTTTGAATACTGCACGTTTCTACCCGAATATGCGCATCTGGAAACCCAAATTTGAAATTTGTTTTATTATCTATTTCATATTTTGTAAAATTTTAACAAATGTTTAATAAATAAGGATTTAAAAGAGAGCAATGGCAACACTCTACGGAGAAAAAACCTTTTTTTATCTCGGAATGGGTGACTTGAGAATCAGGGTGAAACTGCAGAGTCTACTGAAGAAATGATGGATAAAAAAACTCCACCGGTGGGTTTCCACAGGAGTCAATTGATTGGCTCAAAATTGATAAACGTTTTCCTGAAATTCGTAAAGAACAGCGTGAAGCAAATATAAGGGCACGAAAGATTACATTGACCTTGAAAAACTCTATGGACATTAGAAGAATGGCAAAGCTATTAAGTGAAAGAAACATCCCTTTCTATTCGTATCAACTTACCAGCGAAAGAAATACCCGAGTCTCGTGAAAAACCTTTCGTAAGCAAAGAAGCCATATTTAATGATCTAGAGCGAAGAACATTTCCTAATCTGAAGGTGAAACAATTCTCCAGAACTAAAAATGAAGTTAATGAAAAAAGGGTGTTTAGGAGATACACCAGTAGTTCACAGTTTATTTGGTGGTCTTGAATCTCCTCAACAGGAGCATCGCCGTGTTAGAATTTATTTGGCTAGTTTAGATGAGAATTAGAGTTATAATTTTGAAGTATTAATTAGAACAAGAAAAATTTGCTGTGACCTAATGAACAGCCCACAAGGACCATGGAGAACAGATCTTCGCAAGAAGAAAGCAACTTTGACTGGTAATGCTAGTAACGCTTTACAAGAAAATGGTTCTGAGATTCATCTACTTATCGGAATACTACATATGTGGCTGGTAAACTCTTAAATGGAAAAGTACAAGTTTTGGCTGATGGACCCGTTGCTGTTGGTACTCATTTAGGCTGGACACTTATGGAAAAGATTCTTCAGTATCAAAAGTGTGTGAATCTTAATTGTCTATCATAACACTACTCACCAACGACGTTAATCTTCCAGACATGAGGAGTTTAGAGCATATAGGTATTGTAAATCCAGTTGAAAGTCAAATTTCTGTGGAATTGCAGCAAGTTGCATTTGAACATTTTCAGCGTAGTCTGAACGTTAATGGTGGGAGAAGGTACGAAAAAAATCTTGGCTCAATTTGCATTCCACAGTTCCCGAGGGTAAAGACTTAGCCTTAAGAAAATTGCGTACTACAAGCAAAGAGACTGAAAATAACTAAGATCACAGATACCCATCAAAAGGTCTTAAAAACGTGGCTAAAGGATGGAACTAAAGAACTGAAAGAAGATGAGGTAATGACTCCTGACTATTTTTTGCCTGCTGGAGCGTTAGTTAAGAATTCAGCAACAAGGAAAATTAGGCTTGCATTTGATGCCTCTGCACATGCAAAAATCGCGGTAACTCTGAATGAATGTTTAGCGAAAGGTCCGAAACTTATAGAACTAATTCTAGCGATATTAATTCGTTTCCGCATGAAAGAATTTGCTGTTACAGCAGATATAAAACAAGCCTTAATTAATTGTAAATTAGTATTTCTAAAAGTGATAGGAACTAACTTAAATGTCTCTAGATGGAAGACGGTGAGAGTAGTAAGCGGGGGTACTCGTGCGGTCAAAGGATGCCGAAATGACGCAATAGAACAATGGATGACGTAAGAGAACAATAGATGACACAACGGGGGCCGTTCCTTTGATGTGCCGCCTCCGCCATCTTGGAACGCGTGACAACAGGATGTGACGTAGAGGGATGGGATGACGTAATCGCGTTGAGTTTTGTTTTTATGGTGTGGCAACGATCATTTCAAAGTTTTTATTTTTTGTGGCACGTATTTTTTCAAAGTTTTTTGTGGCAACGACACTATTTTAATTTTTTGTGGCAACGATCGCTTAAACCACGTGTTTGGCATGACATCACTTTTAATTTATTATTTTGAATTATTTACCCTTTTTAATTATTTAATATGTGATTATTTTAACTATGAATCACCATTTTTAATGAATTAGTGCCTCATTATTTTTATTGAATTTAATATCATTTTCCCTGAATTTTAAAATTAACCCTCACGGCCGGGATTCGAACTCGTTATCTTTAGGATGGGAGGTCTGGCGCTTTAACCACACGGCAATCGTATTGTCTCTCCAAACTTGTTCTTGCACTTTCTTGCCCAACCTCTTTGTCCATTTGACCTTGTACAGAGGAAACCGGATGATGTCAATAGGCTGAAGGATAGCGCATGCGCAAACCTCAACTTTCTAAGCCATTACTTTATTCTGTGCTGCTTTAAATATAAGATTTTCCCACAGTTTAAATTTTTTCTTTATTATTAGGATATTTTTCATTATTTTCCTTTTTTTTTCTTCTCGCTCTTACTAGATTAAATTTACATGTTTTGCTTTTCCAAATGTAAACTTTATTGTCGCAAATTAATGTTTCCACAATTTTAAATTCGTAGAAGAAAATTTACTTTTATATATTTTCTTTTCCTTTTTTATTTTCCAAAAGTTTTTTTCCAAATTTATTCCTTTTCATATTTTTACTTTAAAAAACTATTTTTTTACGTTCAACTTTTTTTTGATTTTTACAAAATATTTATATTTACAAGTTTTATTTTTTTTCCTTGTTGTTTTTTAGTTTAAAGAAGTTGTTACTACATTTTTCATTTTGCTTTTTCCTTTTTTTTTCTTGTTCTTACTAAATTAAATTTACATGTTTTGCTTTTGCAAATCATGTTATGCTTTTGCACTGTCGCAAATTATTGCTTCCACAATTTTATATCCGTAGAAAAAAATTTATTTTTATATTTTCTTTTCCCTTTTTTATTTTGCAAAAGTTTTTTTCGAAATTTATTCCTTTTCATATTTTTTATTTTAAAAACTTTTTACGTTTAACTTTTTTGGTTTTTACGAAAGTAATATTTATTTTTACAAGTTTAATTTTTTTCTTTTCGCTTTTTATTTTAAAGAAGTTGTTACTACATTTTTCATTTTGTTTTCAAAAAAGTAATATTTATTTTCATACTTTTTTCCACTTCTATGTTTTGACAAATGAAATTTTTTTCCCGCTTATGTATTTTACTTCCGAAAGTAAATTGAAATTTTTTTCACATTTTTTTTTTCTTTTTTATAAATGTACTTTTTTTCTATTCTTTAAAATTTTTTCTTGTTATGTTTTTTTTATTTTACTCTTAACTTCTTTCTCTTGTTTTAAATACTTATTGATGTCACATCTCCATTTCGTTCTGGAGGTTTTTATGGATAACGTTTTCTGGAACTTTAAACAGTATTCTTCTATGCAGTTTTAATAAAACACTACATTTCTTACTTTTCATACTACTAAATAGAAGATACTCAGATCGTTTTCTTCTAATCTATTGCACTAATTACTAATGACTGAACTAACTATATGAAATACTACGCAAAACATTACGAATTCTCTTTTACACGTCTTACTTTTATTCAAAGGATTCGCTAAACTGTGTCTGACAAATCTAAATTTTACACTTTGCATTTCCACATTTTCTCTCAGATTAGACTTTTGTCCTGCTTTTAAAATATATTCATGTTGCATTTCTGATTCCTTTTCCCTAAAAACAAATGCAGACTTAACACTTTCTTTACTGTACAAACACTGTACTGTTAGAAACAGTTTCTTTACTGGAAGACCTACTGACTTTGAAGAAATCCTATAAGGAGTAATAAATTTTTCATGTATAAAGTTCGCTGAAACCAATACATGAGTCAGTTCTACCCAGTTTAGTTCAGTTACGTACCAAAAGTATTTCATTTCTTATTATTTTACTCTACAGACATTTACATGAATATGCTCAGAACACTCCTTTTTTATTCAAAGGAAGGATTCCTTTATATTACTAACCCATATTAAGGTTTTTAAACACTTTACAAAAATATCTTGGATATTATTGTGCACATCCTACTAAGCATTTTCTAAACCTTGAGTTTCTTATTGTGGAAAACATAATTTGAATTCTTAACATGATGTCACCCATCTACCACAGAACCTCATAAATGCTACTATATTCGAACTTACCTCAGCCTTGACTTTCTTAACAAGATACACGAGATGGTATTATTTTTAACTATATTTACGCATAGAATTAATATTCAGCCATGAAAATGAAACTTTGTCGCCCTTTTTTTCCCAATTCGAAATATAAAAATTTCTTAACATGGAATATTATTTTCAACCAGTAAATATGGTCTTTAATTTTGCTGAGTCTCATAGCCTTTTAAGGTATTCGTTGTAACTTAAATAAAAGATACTCATATTTCACAGTGACAATATTTTATTTAGCACTGAACTGTTACAGCGTTTTGAGAGCGAAATTTAATTTATTATACCTGGCATATGAACTCCTACGTAGTTACGCTGCATTACACGAAATATTGAGTAAAGTTCCAAATACTGATCCAGCATAGTAATTAAAAGATTTAACACAGTCATTTTAAGACAGAAATTTAAAATTGACATTATTTTTAACACTGAGCTCTTGCAGCTCTTTGAGAGCATTTAACTTCTCACGGATAGCAAATAAAATTATGCATAAGCATCATACATAAGAAATAATAATCCAACTTAAACGTTTTAGAACATTCTAAGTTAGGTACGCATTTCAAAATTGACATTGATTAATAGTGAACTCTTACAGTTTTTTTGACACTTGACGTCTCATAGATAGCAAATAAATTTCTCACGAATATCGTACATAATAGGCAATAGTGACAGAAACTTCATATAACGATCTACTATAGTCATCAACTTTAAAAATTTTAACGCAGTTTAGCATGATTTAACATAAGGACCACACTTTATAAAAAGCATTATTTTAATTAAACATTGGAGGCACACAATTCTGTGCACATATATAACATTTTATTTACCATGATCATCACACATATTAATTAAATAAAATACATTTCACAAAGTACGAAACACATTTCTCTTTTAACCAGCTGCATTCTTAAGAAAAAAGGATGAAGAAAAGATACAGTGCTGGGAACCGTTTGCTGTTAGTGTTCCTCATTTCCCCACGCAATGATCAAAATATATATGTACTTTAAAATCAGTTAAAATGTATTCAAATGCAAGCATTCAAACAGGAATGCTTCACAAATTAGTTAAAAGGTGGGTATACAACGAACTTAGCGATAAATACAGAAAAACATGTAAAGACCAAGGAGAAAAAAATGGATTCGCGGAGAAATTTCTATGGTAAACTTTCTCTATTTTAGCATATGGGGTGCATTTTTTCGTTTTAGATTAAACAATTCAAGGCAATTCCTGTATAACTAGGGATTTTGTTAACACTAGTTGGTAATGTAAATTATTAGAACAGTCCCAGACATATAGGAGAGGTATGCCATATCCGTAGAGAAAACTTTTTTTCCAAGCCAAACTGCAATAGTGAAATATAAAATGGAATAAGAAAATGTCAGATTTTCAACAAAATTAGTATGTGAGTATGAAAAACATGAATAAGAAATGAATGTTTTTTCTGAAAATATTCCGAACGTCATAAGTCAGGAGTTTCATAAACAGGGCATGAAAAATAACGAAGTATTTTCAGTTTTATTTTGTCTATATTACATTTAAGTATACTAAAATCTTCCGTTTTGGTTGTATTCTACACTTAGGCACAAGTTGGTTAATCAGAGTGATTTTTGTGTTTGAAAGCTTTAGATTCAGAAATATTACAACCTGAGAAATAATACATGTCAAAAGCAAAAAGATTTGAACGAAGAAAGAATATACCATAAGCAGGCGAACGTGATAAATTAATTTTCCGCTGATTTTCACGAATTCATAGATTGGTATCAAAATTATAATGCCCTGTATATGAACTATGATTGTTTTCAAATACATTACTATCACTGTTTTCCATTTACATAGACTTTAAAAAAGCATTTCGTGTTAATTTACTGTTTTTCCTGAGATTTATCCACGTATTTACTTAATTTTTGCATTTTTTGTTTACAATTATAATACCGAAAGAACCTAAGAGAACATTATTTCTTGAAAATAATCCATATTTTCCCCCAAACGCTATTTCTTTAATAGCTTTGAAGTAACCCATTAAATGCTCAGACAGCCGTTGGGCTTCCGAGTGTCTGAGGGAAGTCATGAAGTTAGAGAATTTAAGTAATATTTTATCAGTATGCAGAATTTTTAATGCGTTTTAGATGAAAAGTAACCGAATTTAGTCGTTCATTACTATTTTTTCTACTTCTCATACCATTACATTTCCAATGAAATTTGATTCATTGCCAGATAGTTGAATGTTTGTTATTTTTTTCGCATCCGAATGCATTTCGTGTCTCACACATGCTCATTACATATAATTTAACAAAATTACGAACAAGTTAGAAGTTAAGTTAATATTTCCTGAAATACTACTGTACATTTCATTTCGGAAAGTTTACATAAGTATCTTCATTTTGAAGCCTTCAATGTTTCTTTTCCTGCATCCCAAGTAAATTTTGAGCATAAAATTTTCAGTTTTGAGACGAAGGTTATTTGCGAATGACTGGAATATTATCAAGTTTTCATAAACTGTTTTTGAGAAGTACCTTATCTATAACCATTGGAACACTTTTGAATATTACCATTTTGTACATTACTGCCACTACAAATCATTTAATTTTCAAATACTTTCCCGTTTATCTTTTACGACGCCTTGTAAAGACTTGGGAACAAATTTTTACTAAATACTTACATTGTTTCATTTAGTAGTTTTGTTACACTTTGGAAGATTTAACTTCAACAACACTACCACGCTGAATCAGAAATTAAGAAAAGAAATGGAATTTTTATCTTAGTATACTATAGGGATAGATTAATTCTTTACTGACGCTGATGTATTCGCATGTAGATAATGGGGACTTTTAACCCAGCTCATACAGACATTGAATATTTTATCTAAGTCACCACGATCACTGATTTGCATTGTCATAGATTTTCTTGTGACGTGTATTTCTTTCTTAAAGAGAAGTTTATACACTATTTTCTTTAGAAACATGTCTAAAAAAATATCTCATCTTCATAAGAAATATCAACTCTCTGATTTAAATTTGTACGAAAATAAGAATCCGTATTTTGTAAACATGCTTCTCTCTGACTCAAAGTTTCTTCTTTGTCATATTCGAAATGAACAATTAACCGTACATACCTAATAGATTGTTTTGATGAACCAGGGTTAACTTATTGTATTGCGTATCGAGTGAATATGTGAAGAAAGTCATGTTTCCCTTTTAAATGCTCATTTTTCAGTTCGAATTTTACTAACGCACACATGTAAGGGTCAGTCAAAAAGTTAGTTGCACTGCTTAAGAAAACAAAACAGGATAGAAATTTTACAATAACTCTATTTGTATCTTAAAGTTGCATTCAAAATCTACTTTTCAACGTAATTGTCTCCATTATTTGAGCATTTGTCTAGGCGTGGTACAAGTTTTTCGATGCCTTCTGCAAAGAAATGGCGTCCAATATCCGATAACCATTGTTGGGCTGTAGCTTTCACTTCGGCATCCGAATGGTACCGTCTCTTTGAAAGTTCTTGTTTCAGGGGACCAAACACATGGAAGTCAGGAGGTGAAAGGTCTGGGCTATAAGGAGAGTGATTCCACACTTCCCACCTAAACGTTTTCAGAAGTTCCCACGTTTGTTTTGCTGCATGCGGTCTTGCATTGTCATGCAGGAGCACAATGCCTTTCGACAGTTTACCTGGCCGTCGATTTTTAAGTGATTTCCTCAATCGTTTTAGTGTTTCACAATAAGAAGATGCATCAATTGTGACACCCTTCGGCATGAACTCTGTATGCACCACGCCTTCTCTATCGAAAAACAGCGTCATCATCACCTTTCCTGCAGATGGAACAGTTCGACACTTTTTTCGTGTCGGGGAACTGCAATGTTTCCACTCGAGCGAGCTGCGTTTCGTTTCAAGTGAGAAGTGGTGAATCCAAGTTTCATCTCCTGTCACAGTTTTGTCCAAAAAGTCATTTCCTTCCGTTTTGGTAACGTTGCAGAAATGTAAATGCACTTTCAAAACTCTTTCCTTTATGTTCCTCCGTCAATAGACGTGGCACCCATCGAGCACAAACTTTACGAAATTCAAGGTGATCGGCGATAATTTTGTGCACACTTCCATGAGAAATATCCAGTTCATTTGAGATTTTGTTTTATCTTGATGCGTCTGTTTGCAAGAATGCATTCATTCACGCGAGCAGCGATTTCCGAATTTGTTGCAGTTGCTGGTCTTCCCTCTCGCTCAGCGTCGTCAATATCTGTACGTCCATTCTCAAACATGTTGCACCATTTCGCGATAGCTTGGCGTGACATTGCATTTCAGTGTTCAAAAACCTTGATATGGGTTAGTAATATAAAGGAATCCTTCCGTTGAATAAAAAAGGAGTGTTCTGAGCATATTCATGTAAATGTCTGTAGAGTAAAATAATAAGAAATGAAATACTTTTGGTACGTAACTGAACTAAACTGGGTAGAAATGACTCATGTATTGGTTTGAGAGAACTTTATACATGAAAAATTTATTACTCCTTATAGGATTTCTTCAAAGTCAGTAGGTCTTCCAGTAAAGAAACTGTTTGTAACAGTACAGTGTTTGTACAGTAAAGAAAGTGTTAAGTCTGCATTTGTTTTTAGGGAAAAGGAATCAGAAATGCAACATGAATATATTTTAAAAGCAGGACAAAAGTCTAATCTGAGGAAAAATGTGGAAATGCAAAGTGTAAAATTTAGATTTGTCAGGCACAGTTTGGCGAAACCTTTGAATAAAAGTAAGACGTGTAAAAGAGAATTCGTAATGTTTTGCGTAGTATTTCATAAAGTTAGTTCAGTCATTAGTAATTAGTGCAATAGATTAGAAGAAAAAGTTCTGAGTATCTTCTATTTAATAGCATGAAAAGTAAGAAATGTAGTGTTTTATTAAAACTGCATAGAAGGATACTGTTTAAAGTTCCAGAAAATGTTATCCATAAAGACCTCCAGAAGGAAATGGAGATGTAACATCAATAAGTATTTAAAACAAGAGAAAGAAGTTAAGAGTAAAAGTAAAATAAAAATATAACAAGAAAAAATTTTAAAGAATACAAAAAAGTACATTTATAAAAAAGAAAAAAAAAATGTGAAAAAAAATTTCAATTTACTTTTGGAAGTAAAATACATAAGCGGGAAAAAAAATTTCATTCGTGAAAACATAGAAGTGGAAAAAAATATGAAAATAAATATTACTTTTTTGAAATTAAAATGAAAAATGTAGTAACAACTTCTTTAAAATAAAAACCGAAAAGAAAAAAATTAAACTTGTAAAAATAAATATTACTTTTGTAAAAACCAAAAAAGTTAAACGTAAAAAGTTTTTAAAATAAAAAATATGAAAGGGAATAAATTTCGAAAAAAACTTTTGCAAAATAAAAAAGGGAAAAGAAAATGTAAAAATAAATTTTTTTCTACGGATATAAAATTGTGGAAGCAATAATTTGCGACAGTAAAATTTACGTTAGCAAATGTAAAACATGTAAATTTAATTTAGTAAAGAACAAGAAAAAAAAAGGAAAAAGCAAAATGAAAAATGTAGTAACAACTTCTTTAAACTAAAAAGCAACAAGGAAAAAAAATAAAACTTGTAAATATAAATATTACTTTTGTAAAAACCAAAAAATAGTTAAACGTAAAAAAAAAGTTTTTTAAAGTAAAAATATGAAAAGGAATAAATTTGGAAAAAAACTTTTGGAAAATAAAAAAGGAAAAGAAAATATATAAAAGTAAATTTTCTTCTACGAATTTAAAATTGTGGAAACATTAATTTGCGACAATAAAGTTTACATTTGCAAAAGCAAAACATGTAAATTTAATCCAGTAAGAGCGAGAAGAAAAAAAAGGAAAATAATGAAAAATATCCTAATAATAAAGAAAAAATTTAAACTGTGGGAAAATCTTATATTTAAAGCAGCACAGAATAAAGTAATGGCTTAGAAAGTTGAGGTTGGCGCATGCGCTATCCTTCAGCCTATTGACATCATCCGGTTTCCTCTGTACAAGGTCAAATGGACAAAGAGGTTGGGCAAGAAAGTGAAAGAACAAGTTTGGAGAGACAATACGATTGCTGTGTGGTTAAAGCGCCAGACCTCCCATCCTAGAGATAACGAGTTCGAATCCCGGCCGTGAGGGTTAATTTTAAAATTCAGGGAAAATGACATTAAATTCAATAAAAATAATGACGCACTAATTCATTAAAAATGGTGATTCATAATTAAAATAATCACATATTAAATAATTAAAAAGGGTAAATAATTCAAAATAATAAATTAAAAGTGATGTCATGCTAAACATGTAGTTTAAGCGATCCTTGCCACAAAAAATTAAAATAGTGTCGTTGCCACAAAAATCTTTGAAAAAATACGGTTGTTGCCACAAAAAATAAAATCTTTGAAAAGATCGTTGCCACACCATAAAAACAAAACTCAACGCGATTACGTCACCCCATCGCTCTACGTCACTTCCTGTTGTCACGTGGTCCAAAATGGCGGAGGAGGCACTTTAAAGGCACGGCCCTCGTTACGTCATCTATTGTTCTCTTACGTCATCCATTGTTCTATTGCGTCATTTCGGCATCCTTTGACCGCACGAGTACCCCCGCTTACTACTGGTGATCTAAATAAGTTGAAAATCTACAGACGCAGTCGTGTCGTTTTTAGACTTACGCCCAGTCTCTTTTTATTGAGTGCAACTTTAAAATACCATTTAGAAAATAGTCCTCCTCAGTTTAAAGACACAGCTTTGTACTTACTAGACTCCTTCTATGTCGATAATTGTTTTGCTAGTTGTGAAAGTTTAAAGAATCAGAACTATTTGTTGAACAGTCGAGAGAATTGTTACTCTCGAGCAAATTTGAGTTAAAATGTTGGCCTACTTCATGTTTGAGACCGTCAAGTTTCCAAAGGAGAATACTAATGGACTCGAGAATCCAAACGAAGAAAATTTAGTATCGGGTTTTGGATTAACCCATTAACGGGCTGACGCTTCGGAACAAAATGCTTTGAAAACGGCTGTATTTTTGTCTAACAAATCCCTCCAAAAATGTCTGTTTTGCTTTCAGGAAACGCTTTTAAGATGGGTCATTGCCTAGAGCGCTGTGTTCGCTTCCGCTTAGAGTGATGGATAATCCATAAAAGATCTCCCCGCTAATGAATAGCAGCAAGAGTTTGTCCCTTAGTTTCGTTAGTTTTTAGTTGGTAAATGCTTGATCTTTTGATCATGGGACTAATCAAACAATAATTTTCCTAGCATAAGTTTTTCTGAATTTTAAAGCAATTTCTAGAATTTTGGCGGTTTTCGAAAAATATTTCGGTAATTTCAGCTATTGTGCGTTTGCTAGCAATATGAAATTTAAAATTAATATTTTATTAAGTTAATTTGAAAGACTGCATTTTTAAATCAAACGGAAATTCAAATGAATTTGGTGCAATATTTTGCTAGACTAGGAAGAATTATTTATGTGTTCAAAGACAGGATTTTCTCCCTTTTCCGCATTTTACAGATGAAACGAAACATATGAAAATCCTTTTTAATTCTCATAGTTTTAGTTAAATGAATTGCAACTTTTCACATTTTTTTTTCTATTTCTTTTTACATAATATTCCTGCTCGTACGTGACTCAGTTTGAAATTACGAAACTTCCACTTACAAATTATATTACGGCATTACATTATCACAAGGAACAATTGAAATTAATGTACTCAAATGATATAGAATGTAAGAATGATAATATGAATAGTCAATTTAAAATAAAATTCTGTTTGTCAGTTTTCATTTACAATTTTCCCTGCTTTATGTTCCGTACGAGGAAAGGTACTCTCAAATTCGTCTACTTTCAAAGAGCTGCATTAGAAAAATGAATTATTCATGAAACGGTAAGAATTTTCCTTTAGGTAAGGTAACTCTTATCCAACTCAATTCAAATAAATTTTCTATGTTTTGCGTAATTGATTGCAACTCTATAATATATCATAACAAGTTTTCAAGTATGTATGATCTCAACTGAGACTGGGTGAGCACTGACTTCTTAACAGCATTTATTCTTGAATCTTTTGATGTACTGACAAACACTCTCCCTTAAGCCGCCTAGACGGTATAGTAGTTAGGAAAACCTATTGCGGTACGGATGGGTTCGGTTTCGAATCTCGGAGAAGGCTTGTCTGTTTGTATATGTATAGTGTTCGTGCGCCATGCGGGCGCTCTTAATAGGCAGCGATCTGAAAGTCCTCTCGCGAGGTTAGTGGTATGGAAAGAAGAGTGGGAGACCCTCGGACCCGTCTCTTAGGGGTTCTCTCCATCAAAATTGAGGGCGGAACTGAGCGAAGTCGTACTGTCACCTGTATGGTGCTCAAGGCTCTTGCCAAGGACAGACGCAAAATTGCACTCCTTGCCACGATGAATTTCGCAGATTTGTTCTGATGTTACTATCAGATAAGTGAGATAAGTCACACACAACACACATTCCCACGTATTTTTTACCATTTATATGCCTTTGTCGAAACAAAATTCCAAAAAGAGTTTATTTGCTACCCATTTCTCGCGGTTAACGAAGACTGTCAGAAAAGAAGGCTGTCTGGAAGTGTTGTCAGAAAGCATGCTGGACGTCATAGATGGGCCTTCTCATCTACGTAGGATAGATATGCCGCATTACTAGCGAAAACAAACAAAAATGCTACTGCTGGCCAAATGGTTGCAAACATTACAAGCAGTGGAAATTCGAGTAGAAGCGAGAACTCCTTTTCGTGAAATAAATAAAGTTTGTTTTATGAACTGAAGCTTCATGCCTGCATTTCATTTCGCGTAAACCATCGCTGAGGAAGATAATGTAAATATAAGTAGCACATCCCCCCCCCGCGTTGGGATCAGTAACAGAGGTTTTACAAATGGTTTTCCATTCTTGGCAGACAAGAAAGGGTCCCAAAATCTTCAGTTGTTCCCGAACGCTGAAAAAATCTTGCTGCGGCTGTGCGGATCGAAATGATGCTTTTACTTAAACTACCCAAGTGAAAAATATTACTAATTTCTTTGTTGTTCTGGTTATCAGTTTGAATAAGGAAAGAAAGACAAAACTACATTACTTTTTTTTTTCAAGTGCGCAACTCAGCACTTTAAAAATATACTTTAGATATTGTAGTAATCATAAAACTACACGTAGAGATATATTAGCTCTACATATTAGCTCCATAATTTAAACTATAATTGCGAAATTTCCAGCGCCCGCGCAATGAGATATCTTCCCCTCAAAGCGGGTTCGAAAGCAAAGTTCCTCCAGCGAAGCGCAGTGAAAAGTCTGCTGGCTGTGCAGGGTTCGTTAACGACGGGCTTAAGATTTGCTAGAATCGCCAGTTTGGCGATACTTGGGGACAAAATTGTCGATATGTCATAGACTGAGGGAAAAGATTATAGAACGGCTTCTTAGAGGTTTTCTCGAGAATATTCTCGAAGTTAGGGTAAAGGTCAGTGTATCATGTCTGTACGGGATAAAGTAGAGTCACGTGTTCAGGCATTAGTTTCAGAGCGATCGGCGGAGTCGGGAGCTTTACATCAATGCTTTGACGTGAAGCTGTCTTCACCGCTATAGCCTGAAGGTTGTGTTGCTGAGATTTTAGAGTCTTTGTTGTAGTTTTTTCACGAGTGTGAAGCGGTTTTTTGAACTGATAGGTGTAACAGCGCTTAGAGGATAATAAATTGTGTTTGGAACCTTCATGAAGTGTTATCTTAAATTACTCCAAATTTACGAACCTCTAGAAATTGACACTGTTTACCCGTTCTTATACTTACAATTATATCTTATATAAATGACATAAATTATAATATATTAAAATGTAATTTTTAAACACATTCATAAAACAAAAAACATATTTTATAAATTAAAATGAAGATGCAAATTATCCAGCACTATAAACTCTAACCAGGCTTTAAACCTTTTTAATTTATTAAGCAATTGTGATTTAGCTTATATTTTAACGATTTTCTAGCACCGCATTTAGTAACGAACACGTAGCAAGCAGGGCCAATGTATCACGTATTCCAATGAGGACCTAGCGACGGATTTTAATGGTACATATATCATTATTGCATATAATAAAGATCTGATTTTAAAACAAATGAAATGGCTGTTGAAGGTTATTAATAACAGCTTTGTTGTTGAGGAGCTAGAAAGACTTAATCGTGTTTTAATATATGGCTAGTATACCAGAGCAGAATAGACAACATACAGCTATATAATTATATCCACCTGTTTCTTTGATTGATTCTTTCGTTCCTACATTATTATATCTCTGGGTAATCTTTAGTTGAGTTGGTTAAATACATTCGGCTGGTAGCTGACATATAATCTGTTGTATAAATTTGGTAAATGATAAATCCAATATGATTTGGAAAAAAATGCACAGCTCCCTATGAAACTTCGTCTTGCTATATAGTCTTCAAGTCAGCATATATTAGAATCGGTACTGTTCCAATTCTGCTGCACTGGGTATATTTACGACAATTGAAGAAGTGAAAGAAGGAAAGACAAAACTACGTTATTTTTTTTATTCAAGTGCCCAAAATAAGACTTTAAAAATACACTTTTATCATTCTAGTAAAGGTAACACTATTCATTGAGATAAATTACCTGCGTAATCTAAATTATTTACATGTTTGTATTATAAAATCTATGCGCGTCTGTTTGTTTATCTGTTGTTTTTGGCATCCCTTCTGGATTGGAGGAGTTTCAAGAGAGGAACCTGCCGTAGATATAGCAAGAATATTATCCGTTTAATAGATGGGTCAATTAGGTTTCTAACAAAAATTAAATTCTTGCCAGCACTGAATCGAAGTGATGTTTATACTGAAAACATCAAAGTGAAAATATTATTAATGTCAGTTATCCTGATTATCGATATGAATAGGTAATTAAAAATGGAAAGACAAAACTGCATTATTTTGTATTCAAGTTCGCAACGTAATACTTTAAAAATATACTTTAGTCGTTGTTGCAGTAAGGATTAGAATACTCATAGAGACATGTTATCTGGTTAATTTAAATTTATTTACTAATCATTGTAATTACAATTATATTTATGAAACGTGTGTAAATTAAATAACTTATAATATAATATTAATTTTTAACAACTGAAATAAAAATCTAAATTCCCAAGAACTATATTTATAAATTTTAGCTCCTTTTAATTTATTAAGCAAATGTAATGGTAATTTAGAACACAATTTAACGATTTTATAGCATTTGTAGAAACAACATGCAGTTTTAACAGGACCCATTTCCCACTCATTCTTTGAGAACCGGGCGTCGGGTTTTAATGGTCCCTAGATCATTAACACATATAATATAGATTTGACTTCAAAAAGCAAGTGAAATGTTTGTTGAAGTTTCTTGAAAACAGAGTGTCGGCTGGGACCATGGGATGACTTAAGCCTGTCATGAATTTGGAGTTAGATTGCTTACGATTTGTTCAATAAATGAGTAGAATAAACAACGTAAAACATATATCATTATTATCCAACTGTTTCTTAGGTTAATTTTTTGGTTCCTACAATATTATATCCAAAGGTAACATTTAGGTCAGTTGGATTTAATGCATTCTTATGGTAATTGACATGTGGTCCGGTATATGAATTTGATAATTGATGAATCTAGTAGGATTTGAAGATGAGTACTGCAGAGATCCCCATGAATTCTTATCCACTCTATATGTCAGCATAAATCAGAACCGGTACTGTTATCATTCTGCTGCATTGGCTGTCTCAACGCTTCAAGTACTGAAACTACATTGCATGATAATTTCCGTTTTTTATTTTTCTATAAGTGTCCCCGGAAACAGAGTTTAGCTGTAATTTTAAATACTGCATCTTAATTTGGTATGAATTGTTGAGAACTGTGGAAGTCCAAAAATTTTCCGATGTAAATAGCTTCTCTATTTTTTTTATTGTAGAAAGTAATTGTTTTTGCACGAATTTTATTGCGTAAAATTTTTCAGAACACTGAAATATGATAAATATTTTGTGTGCTTTTTTGCACCTTAATTTAAATGCTCTTTACAAATTACGGAATTTCTTGTAATTGCTATCTTTTATTTTTTGTATTATGTAAGGTATATTTTAATTAACAGGCTATGTATATTTTAACCATATCACATTGCTTTTATTGCCCTTATTGATAACGTAATATTTTTTTAACGGCCCACACTAGCCGTTTCGGCTTTCGCCACCATTAAGGTCAGGAGTGGTGGCCATTTTGTTATGCAGGCAATTCAGAGGCGGCCACTGTTACTTCCTATGAGAGGAGCGACAATTTACAGCCATGCCTTCTCCTGGATTTTAACCCGGGATCTTCGGTATCGCAGGCGGCTAGCCTAATCGCTATACCATCTGGCCGACTCACGTCAAAACATAAAAGACATACTCCCTCCGTCCCAAATTAGTTGCTACACGTAGGTTGAAACTTTTGTCCCAAATTAATTGCTATATTTCAAGTAGGTGAAGTCATAAATAACTTTCGATGCAGTTTACTAGACTAACACCAGTAGAATTATATATGAATTAAAATTAATTCATTTGCGATTAAAATTGTCATAACTTGACATTTTCATTCTCAGTGTTTGCTTTTTACAAATGTAATACCTTTTCTGGGCAATGTTTTTCGCACCAAATGTGCAGTGTTCTCACGCTGTTAAGACCACGCACCGACTTTGTCAGGAATCTACCACCAGTTTATCAAAAGAATCATGTTTATGCGATTAAGACAAAGCCTAGACCATTAAGTTCAAGGAGACAGGTTCAGAAATTTTTTCATTCCCTTCTGACTCTTGCTAAGTTACTTTTCTTCTTCTCATAAATGCCAGTAACAAAAAACCACCCAAAGAATCCGGAACTAATCAAATGGAGAGTGATTATGATATAGATTCCGATTATCCTGCAACCTTCAGTACCAGCCAACGCAGTTCTGGAAAAGGCAAAAGCAGCAGTACTTACCTCTCTTAAAAGTAAAGAATACCGCATGGTAATGCAAAAATATAAAGAAATTTTCCCAAACTTAAAAGCAGGTTAAATAGGAAATAACAACGAAGAAATAAAAAACCAAATCCTAAACGAAAATCTGAAGCACGCAACAAGGAATTAACAGAACAGGACTAATCATCCCTGATGAAAGCTGCCAGATCATCTTAGAACATCTCAAATTAACTTGACAAATTGATGCTGCACTTAAAAATAACAATTCTATCCCAGATAATGAAAAGAACAGCGCGGATTGTCATACCCTGAAGCAGATTAGCAGCCCTAAAAATGATGAAAAAAGTAACGAATGGAAAACTCCTAGGAAAACGTGTAAATCCTTTAACCTTCAGGCAAGTACAGAAATACCGATAGAAAATAAATTCGCATCCTTAAGCACTAAAATGTAAATTGTTGAAGAAATCCCCTCAGAAAACACCCCTCCCATTGTCACTACTGAACAAAATCCTGATTGGGGAGAAACTCAAAAAAAGTGTCATGAAATTTTGCAAAGAATCATTTGAAGCAGAAATGAAAAACAGATCTATATACTTACGCACCAAAACTTATTCGGACTTCCAAGTTACCAAAGAAAATCAAAAGCGTTCAGGCATATAGTTCCATACTTTCCAGATTAATAATGAAACTACAATCAAAGTTATTCTCAAAAACTTAAGAAATGAATAAGAAAAAACAAAGCAGAATCAATGAAAACGAAATTCTCGAAGATCTCACAAACAGAGGCTTTCCCGTGATAAACAATTCTCCAAAAAAGTAGAAAATAACAAAATCAACCTACCCATTTATTTTATCGAGTTGCACAGAAATCCTGCCGGAGAAAACATACACAGATTAAATAACATCTTCGACTTTAACAAAATTATAAAAAAGTAAACCCCTCGTAAAAGACCGGTACAATGTTTTAATTGTCAAGAGTTCGGTCATTCGCAAACTAAACTGTTTTAAGCAAGTCCGCTGTTGTAAATGTGCAGGAAATCACAGAAGCAATCCATGTACTTTAAAAGAAAAAGGTAAATCGTAGATTCGTAGATCATCATTCGTTCAGTGGTCTCGACTCAGAGGTCTCTTTACATGTTAGATAAACCTTAATCAAATCATTCATTTCGCAGGAGGCATTGACTTCTGGGAGCCTCTTCCTCTCGATCTACTTGCCTACGGCCTTTCACGTTAGAATAAAAGGATTTATACGGCTCTGAAAAGAGCCGCCACCCTAAGGCGAAAATGGTATAAAAAGAATGCGTTCTTGATGAGTAGCTTGATAAGCGTAGCACTCTTCAGTACGGCTATTCTAAAGAAGAAATCTAAAATTTCTAAAAAAGAAAGCTTATCAATAAAGCTTTGGCATAATATTTATAACTCATATCATTGAAATCAAGCAATCACGGTGCATTGCATGCAACCTGTGACATAGTGTATATTGCGAACCTGGCCATTGAAAAGTTCGTAACTTCCGAAAAATCGGAAATGTTCTGGGCACTTTAAAAAGTAAAGTGCAGTCTTCGACGAAGTATTTGAGTAGCGGTGGCGCCATCTATGGGCCACAGTTGAAGTCCTCGTACTCCAGTAGGTACAGATATTGTAGATGTGTTTGAGGAATTAGGCATATCTTTAAGAACATCTTGTCCTGAGGAAAGCAATTATCGTTGAATAGTAGAGGAGAAATAACTCCTAGGATAACATAATATCTCGTATGGAGTGAATGTGTCGATGTATTACGCTCATAGGGAAGTAGACTGGTCACGTGATACATAAAGCATAAAAGTACTTAAATAGAGTCACAAGTCTGCAGAACTTTGGGGTGGAACACCACTCGTACATTCTCCCCCAAGATAAAAATCTCAAAGTTGTGATAAAAGGGTTATCACGTAATACTGAAATTGAGGAAATTAAGGAAAATTTAGATGCTTTAAACTACACTGTTATTGATTTAAAACAGATGACTAGACGCAGGAATGGAAAAGTCACACAACTCCCATGATTTTTGTTGACACTACCAAAAACGGTGGAATCAGGGAAAATCTACTCGGAAAAATTTTATGTCAATTGAGAACCACTTTTGTTGAATATAAGGGTCGTCAAGGCCCTATTCAACGTTTTAAATGTCAAGGCTTTAACCACACGCAGGCTGGTTGTAATTACCAACCTCGCTGTGTGCGTTGTGCACAAAATCATGAATCCCGGGATTGCCCGGATAAAAACAAACAGGATAAGCCTTTGTGCTGCGCGAACTGCGGTGAGAATCATACATCGAGCTTCAAAGGATGTGTAAAGTTTCCCAAACGTAAAGAGGAAAAACAAAAAACATACTCCAACAGAGTTATTGAGGGTAAATCCTACTTCCAGGCGTTATCGTCGGGCGCTTATAATGAAACTATCAGCGAGGATAAAAAGATATTCACGGATCTGGCAGAGTTAGTCTCGATCATCAAAAATGCAGACTTTATTCAAATCACCCAACAAATTAAACAGGCCAACAACACTAATCAGGAAACTTCTTCAAATATACATACAGATAATGGGCCATCACAATATAACTAAAGCTCCAATACAAATCATGAACTGGAACGCGCGAAGCATTCTCTCTAAACTACAGGAGCTCCAGAATTTTCTTATTACTAATGACATTGACGTTGCTATGATCACAGAGACACACGTCAATCCCTGAAATCGTATGAATATAGCGAACTATAGATGCTATTGCTGCGATAGACTCAGCTACAGAGGCGGAGGGACAGCTATTTTTGTCAAGAACTCTCTACAATCATGCTATATCAGTGAAAACCGTAGAAACGGCCACGAATTAATTACCGTCTCAGTCTTATTGCCTGCATTTGGCATAATGTATTTCAGTGCCATGTACAATCCTCCTAGAAACTCACTGGATGCGAACCTATTAGCAGATTTACTCCCCACAGACAAGCCAGTTATTCTTGCGGGCGATTTAAACGGTAAGAATGTCGAATGGAACTGCAGACCTACTAACAGTAATGACATTACGCTATTTAATTTTATTAACAATCATCCAGTATACTTCTATGCTCCCTCAGAGTTTACGTATATTCCTAACCATGTTAGTAGAGGGGACATCCTTGATGTTCTGATTTCTACTGCCTCTATTCCTATTTACTTAGAGACAAAAATGGAACTGACTTCTGATCATATAGCTGTAGTTGCCACATTAGGCACGAACAAAATTTCTGATACTAAATTTATTAAGAGGACGGACTGGAAGATCTTTAATGAATTTCTCATCAATAACCCGCCACTTATTCAGTCTTTGAAAACTACTTCAAACATTGAACTTGCTGTGGACTCCCTCACCAGTAGAATCCAAAGTGCATGTTTTCGACGAGAAAACTCCCTGTGGAGCAAAATCCTGAAATTCTCCCCCACTAGATTAGACAACAAATCAAAGATAGGAATAAGCTTCGTAAAAGATGGAACCTCACGTGGGACCCAAATACTAAGAAAGAATTAAATAAATTGAATCGACTCATCAAGAAAAATATCATTAATCACAGAATTGAAAGATGGAATGAAAAAATTGAAAGAATTAATGAACCTGGAAATGACTTCTGGATCTTTACCAAAAGACTCAAACGCACTCCAGTTTGTAAAAAACCTATTACTAATGGCTCTATCATCGCTCTTACAGATAAAGACAAGGCTTTAATTATGGCTGATCATTTAGAAAATCAATTTAAGCCCAAGAATAATCCCAGTGATCCGTTATTCACTTATGATGTGAGATACTGCATCCAAGACTATCTTAGCGGCCCTTCGGCTCGTTACAAGACTGATTTTACAACACCCAAGGAAATTATTGAAATTATTAAAAAACTTAAAAATCGAAAAGCGCCAGGATACGACGATATTAATAATATTACGATTAAGAATTTACCTCTTAATATCATTACCAAATTCACTAGTATTCTAAACGCCTGTCTGGATAAATCCTATTTCCCCAACAAATGGAAAACTGCTAAAATTATTTTACTACCAAAACGAGGCAAAGATTGCACGACTCCCGAAGGATATAGGCCAATCAGCCTACTGCCCGGACTTGGCAAGATATATGAAAGAGTAATTCTCCGCAGAATGGAACAGTATATTGAAAGACTTTTTCCAGAGCAATTCGGATTCAGAAAAGCATTATCTACTACTAAACAATTAGTTAGGTTGGCAGAATTTATTGGTTCAGCTTTATGCAATAATCAGAAAGTTGCCCTCCTCATGCTGGGCGTGGCGAAAGCTTTCGACCGCGTCTGGCATGAGGGGCTTATTTTCAAGCTCATGTCACTGAACTTTCAAAGAGAAATGACTCAACTAATATACTCTTTTATTAAAAATAGAAATTTCTTTGTCTCCATTGGAAATGATACCTCAGATCTCAGATACATCAGAGCGGGTATAGCACAGGGCTCTATTCTGGGCCCTGTTCTTTATCTATTCTATGTTGCCGATTTTCCAAATGTACAGAAAAATTTAAATAACTTCCTTGGATGCTACGCGGACGATACGGCGCTTGCCGTTAAATCACTTAGCCCTACCATTGCAATCAATAAAACTCAGGAAATTATGCCTCATATTGAACATTGGTGTACCAAATGGAGGATAGCAATTAATGCTGACAAGTCACAGCTTATGATTATTGCTAAAAAACTCTCCCGTAACCCACCAGATGTGAAATTAAAATTATTTAATACAGAAGTTGTCACTAAGGCCAAATATTTAGGAGGGACTATTAGTCGAAGATTCACCTGGACGGAACACATTAAAAATGTACGTAGCAAAGCTTACGGTACAATGAAAAGTCTCATGCCTTTATTAGGTAGATATTCTCAATTAGATTTAAAGCGGAAAAGGCGTGTTTACACCGCTATTGTCCGACCGATCATGTGCTATGCCTCTCCTGCCTGGACAACTGTGAGCAATAGAGATCTTAATAAAATTCAAATCATACAAACATTACTGATGCCCATTACTTTGTTTCGAACGAAACTTTGCATAGGGATTTAAAAATCGAATATATTAGGGACTTTATTAATAGAATGAATGAAATTTTTTCAATAAGGCGCTGACATGCCCTTACTTAAATCAATTTGAAGTTTTCAACTATATCATCCTGGAATAAGACAAAAATATCCGTCCGCTTGTGGCCCACCTTTGTGGATCAAATTTTCCAACGTAATATATGACCTGCTATATTTAATTGTCATTGCATTTATTTACATTGTATTTCATATTTTGCATTTTCACTTTTATGTTTTGTAATATATCTGTATATATTGTATATATATTGTTTTGCATTTTTGTAATTGTTTTATGATGTCTTCACATGTCAGGAACATTACGCGTTTTCCTCGATCAGTCTTGCTTTTGTTTCAATTGCAGCTCTTTCTCTGGACAACTTTTTATTGTGACGCTGGGTCACCCTCCTCCTTCCACTTCCATCCACCCATCACTTGTCTTGACTGCCTTACTGTCATGTGCCTCTTGGCAAAGTTATCAGGAGCCGATAACGCCGCATTTACTAGCGGCACTTCGGCTATAGTTATATGGACTGGACTGAAGCTCCAGAAAAGGAAAAAGTACCTAAGTATAGTACACGAAAATGATGTTGGTTAAATGACTGCTAATAATAAAATAAAATGAAGAAAAGATATGCAATATTTTCAGAACTGCTATCTAACTTTGTGATGGATATTCGAGGCCTTTTGTAAGCCGAAATGCATCTGCTGTTCAGGAACCCACTTTAGTTCCTATCGTGGTTTTGAAATATACAGAAAAAGATTTGAAAATACTGGAAATCCTAAAAAAGAAATTCCTCCTCCTAAAAAAGAAGACTTCACCATGCCAAAAAATTCAGAAAATCAAAGCTCTTACCTACTACTACAGTGCAGCTTTAAAAAAGAAAAGTAAACCAGACGAAATTTTAAGAGAAGTAACCCAAGTTATTCAAGATCCGACAACCTTTAAATTCCTGCAAAGCATCACTAAAATAGCTTATAAAATTAAAAACTCTAAAAACACTACAGAAAAGATGTTATTAGGCTTCAAAATAGTAGAAATCACGTTCAGATTCTCCGAAGAAAATTAAATTTCCTTCTCAGTTTTCAAGAGCAGCGCTGTCGAACGGATTAAAGCGTCAATTTACAGAGCCAAGCATTGCAAGTTGGAATCCCGCTCCTAAATTTTGCCAGGAAATCCAGATTTTTATCCGAAGGCCCATAGATGGCGCCCCATATGCGCACTAATAGATCAGTGCATATTTTGAACTTTCTTATCAGCACACAGGTACAGGTCCTTTTTAGGACCGTATACCGATCAAATAGGATATATCATGGTCGTGGTCAAGGCTGTTTGCCAAACGTTCCGGGTTTTCTTCGTGGAGACTTTCAAAGGGAAACTGTTTCAAATACATGAGAAAGATCATTGTTCAAAGATTATTTCTTAGGTGGCCGAAGGCAATGAAACATGGGTTCCTGGCCTAGAGCACTATACCAGGCTAACAAGATATGTGATAAACGCACCACAAAAACATAACGTATAAATAATAAAATAGCGTATAATAAGCATAATAGTCCTTCAAAGAAAAAAGTCGACAAAAAATTCGTACAAAAGGCTATACGAAATGAACTATATCCGTTGATGTCGAAGCTTGCTTACTGGTGGGAGTGTCCTTGCAAAATGGGGCGTGGCTTAAGAGTGTGCGAACTTTGCATTTACAAAACTAATTTTCTACTGATTTAATGAGGGAATGCTTGTTAAATAAATGTTGTTGATTGATAACGCAGCATCCAGAAATTTCTGGAAAATGTTGAAATGAAATCGTAAAATCATCAGTATCAATAATCAGCACAAAAGTATAAAAAATATAACAACTAATTTGGGATAGAGGGATTATAATCCAAGTAGCGGGAGAGTATGTAGACATATAGATAAAGATTGGCAACACATGGGAGTTCTTTTTGTCGTCAACCACCCAATTGCTAGCTGCTTAAAACAAAGAGTGAACCCTAAGAAGCAGTAAAGCAACAAACAATTTGGAGGACTTTCAAAATTTTAACCGACTGCCTCTTTAGCTGCGAGAGTGAAAATGACGATACTGAACCATGATTAATTTTGATTAAGTTATGGAGTCACTTGCTTTGTTTTACATCATTTAGAGTATTCTGAAACTGGAATTTTTTTCCGTTTTTCTTACGTAGGTAATAATTCTCTGCTGCCATTAAAAGCTTCCGAAAGTTGAGGAAATATGTACCAAACTAAGACCATTTTGAATTTCCGCGAATAATGCTGTTCGAAAGTTACATATCCAGAGCCTTTAATTGCTATTGACTGCCATTTTTGAATTTATTTTTTGTTGGATGGAATTTCATTCGCTTTTACGTTTTTTAACTCTCGTTGAAGATGTAAAAGCAAAATTTCATTTTCTTTTGTAATGGTAAGAAGAAACTTTGACATTTACAGATGCGGAAACATCCAGCCTAAAAAAGAATATTCAAAAGAAAGATATCGACTAAAATAACTATGAAAAATACATAGAAAAATACTAAATGTTATAAAACCTAACGTAATTTTAAATATAACTGTATTATAATTTAATATAGAAATACTGGATTAGTACTTAAATTTTACTTGAAAATAATCAAAATTCTTTGCGTTTTCTGGAGAAAAGTTTTTATCTAGAAAATGTAATTTTCGTGTCGAAAATGCGCAAATTACATGAATCTGTGCAATATCCAATCTACCACTTTTATCTGTAAGAAATATAATTGACTACTTTAACAGAAAAGTGAATTCTGTAGATGTTGCTTTTCATACAATTTAAAAGGGCGATTTTAAAATGTAATCGTCTATTTGCAGAATATGTTGCTTTTGAAATTATTTCGTTCTCATCGCGTTAGAGAAGTATTGTTGTCGGGGTAGTTTTGTTTGGGGTAATTAGTACGTTTTCACTTGTCTAATAGAAAGCGAAGTGAATCACAAGGCAGTAAAAGATGTTGCACATTTATTAAAATTTGTTGGCCACCTGTATTTGCGCATGTCAAGAATGGATCCTCACTGAAAAATCATTTCCTTTTATTAAACAGGAATGTTTATAAGAAAAATATTTTCTTTTACATTGTTAGACAGAATTCACTTGCAGAAGGTTTTATGCATTTTCATTTTATGTAGATCTATCTTGCAGACATGAAGCAAGAATATTAACCGGTGTTAGATGTGCTAATTAAGACAAATTAAAATTCTTAAAATCGTCTCATCGAAGTGATGATTTTACTGAAAACATCGAAGTGTAAAATATTTTAATCCCTTTATTATAGATTTGAATAAAATGAAAGACGAACTACATTGTTTTTTACTCCAGCGCTTGCTATAAGGGATTAAAATATAATTTAATAATTGCAGTTATGATAAAATTATTCATAAAATACATCGGCAGGATAATCTAAATTATTCACGTTATTATTGTAATTATGATTAAATATATTATAAGTTCGAAAAATTAAAGTTACTCTGAAAAATAATCCTTACATTTTTAAAAATAGAAATAAATATTGAAATTATTAAATATTATGTTTACAGCTTTAAACATTTTAAACTTATTAAGCAATTATAACTGGAATTTGTAACAGAATTTAAGTATTTTGTAACAACTGTCCGAGAAAAGAATGAGATTCGGCATGGCCTAATTACCACCTGGGCCGATGAATCCAGTGTCGGCTGTTAAAGGTCTCCAGATGTTCTTTCGATTGAAAATTCCCCAGATTTGCTAGAAAAAGCATGTGAAATAACTGTTGATGGTTACGAAGAGGAAACTTTATTGGGGGGCCATAGGATGCTTTGAGCTTGGAGTTAGTTTTCGCACGGTTTGTCAAATATCTGGGTAGTGTGTGAATTAAAACGAATAAATTATATCTGTATTATCTTATTCAACGTATACGTGACCGTCTACTTCGCTCTAATAGGTATAAGTTTATCACAGAAGATGGAAATAATTGGGAAAAGCGTTGATATGTTTGCTATCTACTGTCAAATAACACGCTAGGTTATACCAGAGAATAATCAGCAGGATTTCCAGAATTATGGATGTCTGTATCGTCGCTTCATTTGCTCGAATACCTCAACAACAGTCTCAAGTGTTGGAGAGAAAGATTAGCATTCCAGATTTTAATATTATTTTGTGGAAACCCTAGCAACTCTAAACGCATTTGTGACATAATAGTGGGCAAAACCTTTCTATCCAGAAATGTTTTTTGACTTGAACTTGCCATTTACCAGTCAAGGTGTGTAATGAAATGCATTAATGAGAAATCGTGGCGCCATCGTGTTCCCACAGTTATTGAGATAACATGGATTAACTAGTCTTTCATATCCTTAAAGGACCTAGCATGCGTTATTTTGAATTTCTTAAAAATATGCATTGACCTTTTATGATTAAAATAATCTTTGCTAATTTGGCGAAGTTATTACAAGAGAAATTTAATTTTAAAAAATGACACTGATTTGCAGTTAAATTAAAATTTAAACAAAGGTTAACTATGTCGAGCAGTCTTCACTAATAAAGAAACATTTCTCCGAAACATTTTACTGGAATAGCTAATTTTGTTGTCTTTTACAGCTGCAATGTTTTCGACGAAAGCCTTCATGTGCAAAACGAAGAGTTTGTTCGATCGAGGAATTTCGGGAAGTTTGGGATTGCGTTTAGAGTATTTTATGTTATGCTAAACATAAACCGCTAATCCTTGATATACGAGCTTGGCCTTTGGTGGACTTATTTAAATATATTCGCAGGGTAATTGACACCTGTTCTGTAATTTATATTTGATAATTTATTTATCTAGTCTCATTTGAAGAAGAACTGTGTAGTCAGTCCTTATGAATCTTAGCTTTGCATGCTAATCAACTGTGACAATTCTCATCTTTGATAAAACGTCCGTTTTAGGCTTTGCTTTTCAGCCTGTGTAGATGAATAATCAATATTAGATTTAAGAATGTATATTGTACACAGTCCAGTCACATTAATGTGACCACCACGTACTTTCCATGTCAGAGTTAAATAACCAATCACAGAAGGCAGGTGGCAGCACAGTGCAGTTCAGCGTATATAAAGGGTGTGTGAGGGCTTCGGAAAACATTTACCCTCTGACCTCCTTATTACCACGTGTCTTGAGCTTTCAGCGTCTTGTTGCCTTCGGGCTAAATTTCACCGAGCCGGACACGTCGCGCTTCGCGCGACATCCCGGCAATACCTGCCTGACTGACTGACTGGAAAACATTTCAATCGTTGGCGTAATGCAGAAATGAAGCGATTTATCCGACTTCCAAAAGGGCATGATCATTGGCTTTCGGGCCAAGGGTGGAAGCATTTCCGAAACGGCTGAGTTTGTGAACTGTTCGCGTGCCGCCGTGGTAAAAGTGTACCGTGCATGGCAAAATGGCACTGTCCAAAATCAGCGACGTGGCAAATGTGGTGCACCACGGGCCATAGATGACAGAGGCGAACGACGGTTGCGGAGATGCGTTCGGGCAGATAGACGGGCTACCGTTGAGCAACTGACCACCAAAATGAACCAAGGGGCTACCAAAAGTGTCTCCCAAAGTACTATTCAGCGAACATTGCTGCGTCTGGGCCTCCGAAGCAGACGCCTGGTTCGTGCACCTATGCTGACTGCTGTTCATCGACGGCGAAGGCTAGAATTTGCACGCCAGTACAGCAGCTGGACGTCCACTGAGTGGCGACAGGTTGCGTTTTCGGATGAATCGCGTTTTATGCTCCATCGGACAGATGGACGTTGGCGTATAAGGCGTGAAACCTCTGAAAGGAACCACCCTGCAACCATTGCCGGAACGGTCCAAGCTGGAGGCGGGAGCATTATGGTCTGGGGAATGTTTTCCTGGCATTCTCTAGGTTCACTGATCATTGTGGAAGGCACAATGGATCAATACAAGTACGCATCTGTCCTTGCGGACCATGTTCACCCCTACATGCGCATTGTTTTTCCTCAGGATGATGGCATCTTCCAGCAGGACAATGCGAGGTGCCATACAGCTGCCAGTGTACGTGCGTGGTTCGAAGAGCACCAGGATGAGTTTACCGTCCTCCCCTGGCCAGCAAACTCACCTGACTTAAACCCAATCGAGCATCTGTGGGACCATCTCGATCGAGTTGTTCGCGCCATGGATCCTCAACCGCGTAATCTAGCACAGCTGGCCACGGCATTAGAGTCGGCATGTCTCAACATCCCAGAGAACACCTTCAGGGACCTATGTGACTCTCTTCCTGCACGTCTCGCAGCAGTCCGCTCTGCGAAAGGTGGTTATTCTGGCTTTTGACAGATGGTCACATTAATGTGACTGGACTGTGTATATACATGTTGCAGAAAACTGTCAAATTCTGTTTTCGCTGTGCGTGAATAAGGTTAGTTCTTAGTAATTATTTATATTTTTTTATACTGTCCTCAATAGAAATTAATATTTTGTTTTATCCTTAGGTCTTAGGTCTTCGCTTATTCAATAGGTATACGACCCTAAAGTCTTTACCTATCTATAACTGTCCTTATTAGGAATCCTAAAAGTGAAAAAACAAATTCCAAAAGTTAGAATAAACCTGTACACTTGAAGTGTTGAATGACATCCAAAGTGGAAGTGTAACATTGGGCAAAATAGCGATTTAACATCTGAAGTATAACTTTCACATCGTAAATGAAATTTAATACATCAGTAGCATAAAAACTTTGGCACAACTTTCTCCTCGTATTTGCTACGTCTGAGTGTCCTCCTTCCTCCGTGTCTTGGAGCAACAGAATAGCGTGGGCTTAATAGTTGAGGCATATCACAGTAGTGGGCGGAGCATAGTCGCAGAAAAGAAAATAAAAAACACTAAATTCACCATGCACATCGATCACCACAACTCGTTATGATGTATCGTCCTTGGTCTTTTACAGCGTTGAATGACTGTGTAGTCATAATCTCCAATGCTACGTACAGCTTCATTTTCATGATTATCACATTTGGTGTAGAAATTATGTGAGGCAATTAAGATCTCGCTATCTAATGGTTTGATTTTCATTCCACGATGTATTGCAGTGTTTCTTACAAACCACGGTGAGTCTGTAATACTTCTAAGAATTTTATTTTGCAATCTTTGCAAAATCTGGCGATTTGATCTAGCTGTAGCGGCCCATGCTGGTGCTGCGTACAATAAAATCGGTCTTATTGCTTGAAGATAGAGAGTTCTCTTAGTACTTAGTTGTAATTTTGAATGTCTCCCTATTAAAGCATAAATATACTTAAAAGCTTTGTGAGCTTTTTCACGAGTATACAAAATATGCGGCCTGAATGTAAGCTTATCATCAAGAATTACACCCAAGTATTAATATTTTTAACTGTGGGTATTGTGGCGCCATCTAATGTTATGTTGTTTACTTCTTTAAGGTTGTATCTAAAAAATATGACTTGAGACTTAGTTGCATTGATTTTGATCTTCCAAGTGTAAAACCACTTGGTGAGGATATTAACGGCTTTTTGAAGCTTATCTCTTGCTCTGATGGGGCTGATAGAACTGCACATGATTGCGGTGTCATCCGCATAGCAGGCAAAAGTAGTATCTGGGATATTTGGCATATCGTTGATGTATATACAGAATAATATTGGCGAATGTAAACTTCCTTGCGGAAGACCGGCCTGAATAGTTTTCTTGCTGGATAAAGTATCTTTAATTTTAACCTGAAAAGTTCTACTATCCAGGTAGCTGAAAATTGTGGTAATAAGGTCCGGAGGAAATTGATAATTTATCATTTTGACAAGGAGGCCAGTATGCCAAACCTTGTCAAAAGCCTTCTCGATGTCCAAAAATAGGGCAGCAACAGTCTCTCTCTTATTTAGATGTTGTCCGATAATTTCTGTAATTCTTGTGATTTGGTGTACTGTAGAATGACCTGGTCTGAACCCAAATTGGTAATTCTTTAGCAGGTTGTGACTTTCAATGAAGTTCTTAACTCGATTTACAATAATACGTTCAAATAATTTAGCAAGAGTAGGGAGCAAACTGATTGGTCTATAACCGCTCGTAGTTGAGCCGTCTTTTCCTGGTTTTCTTATGACGATAATGGTAGCATGTTTCCAGATACGAGGGAAATAGTTCAAATTTAAGCAGGCGTTAAAAATTTTTGTAATGAGGATTATCCCTTTCTTGTTCAGGTTCTTGACGGCTTTGTTACCAATCCCGTCATAACCGGCCGCTTTCTTTGGGTTCAAAATATCAATACAATCTTTTACTTGTCTGGGGGTGATGAGATTTCCTACGCTGTTACTATTAGTAGCAATGTAATCTTTTACATGGTTTTCGATGTTAACATCGTTTGGGTGGGGGTAATGATTTAACGAGAATTGATCTTCATAATCGCTAGCGAAGATGTTTGCGATATCCTCAGCTTTATGAAAAGCCTGGTTGTTATGTTTAATTGGGCCAATGCTGTTCTCCTCCTTTCTGAGGGCTTTGCTAATTCTCCAAACAGTAGAATCTGTGTGGGACAAGCTGTCTACAAAATTTTCCCATGCCTCTGAGCGATATTTAATCATCATGAGCCTAAGTTCTTTATTGCATTTATTAAAATTTCTTCTATCCTGCGGATTTTGTGTTCTCTGAACAATCTTCCGAAGTCTGTTTTTCTCTTTAATTTTTAATCTGATGTTGTAGGGGAGGGTCATGTCTTCATTTTTAACAACCTGCGCATTTTTTAAGGCACTCTGGATTTTAATATTTAAGTTTTGGATAGCAGTGTCTATCTCTTCTTTTGAGTTAAGATTTGCATTAGGAGTGATGTTATGATTAATTTCATTCTGGTAATGAATCCAGTTTGTCCGAGTGTTCATGGGAGGCAATCCATGTCGTAGCCCGTAGAGGGTAAAACGAACAGGTAAATGATCGGAGGATAGTTCATTGTCAACACTGAGATAAGGTTGCTGCGAAACATTAAAAGTAAGCATAATATCTAAGATATCAGAGTTGCTGCGAGTCATAGGGCAATACGTGTGCTCCTTAGGAGCAAAAATTTGTACATTATTGTTTATTATGTAGTTATATAACACAATTCCATCTTGGTTGTTTGTCCTGCAGTCCCAGTTTGTATTTTTACAATTCATATCACCTGCGATGATAGTAGGATAACCCAACCTTGCAATATAATCCAAATCCTGCGTATTGAGCGAGTTTCCGGGTGGCTTATAAATCGAAACTATGAGATATTCTACTCATTTGCTATTTAGAATACACGCACATGCTTCTATGCTGTTAAAAATGGGTAATGCGAATTCCTTAGTACTTGACCCAGCGTAGCGTAAAATGTTTTGTTTATTTTCATTATTTAGTGGTGGCTTTATGAGCGTCTTGCAGTGATGTATGAGAAATTGGAATTCTGAACCTCCCGGGGAGAAGATGGGTTGTGAAGATTCTCATCTTTGATAAAAACTTCCTTTTGAAATTGGAGCACTTCCTGTTTTCAAGAGAACTAATCTTCAGGTAAATTAACTGCCAAGGTGCTGTATATTTTGAGCTGCTTCCAAGAAACCAAACGATCAACTCAGATGTTTAGTGGCAACTACGTATGAAATAGTAGAAACAAAGAGAAAAAGTCAAAAGTGGGAATTAGCAAAATTGTCGTAGTGGAACTCTAATATTTGGAAGCCTCGCACATCTTTAGCACAAGTATGAAATTATCCGAGCTTGTTTTGGGAAGTGATGTCTCATCCGTCATACAGTCTTAACCTCGCACCATCGGAATATCATTTATTTCGAAATTAGAAAAATTTCTTAACTGGCAAAAATGATAGTAATAACGACGATATCAAACCGTACGTGGTTGCGTATTTGGTTATAAAGACCAGAAGGCTTATGAGTATGGAACTTAAAGTTACGAGAAACAGGGCAAAAGTTCTTGGAACAGAATGGGAGATAATATAATTGACTAAACTTCATTTTTTATATAGAAAATGAGTTCTATCACACTTACAAATCGAAATAAATCTCTGGCCAACTGCATCCATTTATATGGAAATGTATGATATACATATATATATAAAGTAAAAAATTTCGGGTGTCATATTTCAAAGAAAATATCCACTTTGACCGAATTTGACCATCGAATGCAGTTTAACTACGTTTTTGCTTGACATCTGTGCGTAAAGACAGAATAAAGGACACTTACCCCCAAAAAAAAATTATAAACTGATTTAAAATGGATTCTTAAGACATTTTTTCTTGGCGTCTGTATGTACGTAAGTACGTATGTATGGGTTTATCTCGTATAACCCAAAAACGAATAGACTGAGAACACTGAAATTTTACATATAGGTCTGCTATAACACGTAGATATGCACCACCTAGTTTGACTGCAATCGGCAGCACCAAAAGTATATAAATTTATGTATATATATGCATATATATATATACACTCTGTTACTCGGCTTAGTCAGCTCAGGTTTTTTATTCTTATATGTTGGTAAATAGAGAATTTTTTGCTTTAAAAATAATTGAATTATGTTGTTCTTTATTTTAAGGTTTTTATGCCTTCAGAAAATCTGCGTGCAAGATTTGTGAAATCATCAAAAATTTAAAAGTTGTTTAGGTGCTGCTAAGCCTAATGATTTTCCGCATGGCAGCCATATTTGTTTATATTCCAAACTCAGCAAAATAGTGGATTTGTTGCCAATTTAAAGAAAGTAAGCTTCGCAAGAACAAAGATAACGCTTTCTTTTATTACTGCGAATTAAATCATGCTTAATGCATTCTGGAATTTATTCGAGGAAATAAGTGTTTAAGATTTACTTGGAATTTTTATTATACTTATTTTGAGTTTTTATGTATTTTTGCCTTGTCACGAAGTGAGAACTGAATTAATTGAATGAGAAATGCTGGAACATCTGTGAAAAACTGCTTCTTTTTTTTCTGTTTGTTTGTTTAATTTCTTTTATACATCGTTTTAGATTTATTATAGCATTTGAATAGAACGTGTTGCAAATATTAGATAATTCTTCAGATGATATAATTTTTTGTGCATTCTGAGTTTTAAAATGATTGAGATGTAACGCTGTTTTAAGTGAACGTATCTACAAAGTGTCGAGGAAAAATGCATATAATTAATATTCCGTACGAGGAAGTCATATGGTGTACCCATCAGATTTTTTTTGCAATAACAGCCACATTTGTTTACATTTGAAACTTAGCAGAATAGTGGTTTTGTTGCCAATATAGAGACACTAAGCTTCGCAACAACAAAGTAACGTCTTCTTTTCTTATTGCGAATTAAATTAAGCTTAATCCATTCTGGAATTATCATTTAAGTTGTTAAATTATCCCATATATTGACGCAACATAGCGTCCACAACAAATAAAATCAGTTTCTACGCCTTCAGTGTCTTTTTGCCAAGTGAGACCAAAAGTAAACTTTCAGTGTTGTGCACCGAAAAATCTGTGTTCTTCCACGCTGGGCGAAGTGCTTGTTTTTGCGTAGAAATGTAATTTGAATTGTAAATGTTTTGATTTCCTTAACTGTATTTCGTGTTTTATATCTTTTCTATATATTTAAATTTTTAATGAAGATATTTTGTGTTTTAATTATTTTTGCTTTCACGCGAAGTCAGAACTGAATTGATTGTAAGAGAAATACATCTCTAATGAATTTCGAGGAAATAAATGTTTCATATTAGCAGAAAATACTGTCGCCAGTCTGTTTCGGACACAGGAGAATGTTTACGAGTAGCACATGGGCATTAGGTAAGCAGTGCCGAATCGTCTGTGAAAAACTGTTTGTTTTTTATTTGCTAAATTTCTTTTATACATTGTTTTAGATTTATTATAGTATTTGAATAGAACATGCGGCAAAGATTAGATAATTGTTCAGATGATATAATTTTTTTTCATTCTAAGTTATAAAATGAATGAAATGTAACACTGCTAAGTAAACCTAGCGCCATAGTGTCGCTATGGCAAATGAAATAGTGAATCTTAAAGAGTGCACCTATACTATTGGGGTTTATGCGGTATCGACGAAGTAGATTTACTTCATTTCAATAATTTGAAATGAAATGCAAGAAGAAATTTGCATAATTTAATCTTCCGTACGGGGAAGTCAACGGGCGTACACATCAGATTTTTTAATATTAAAAATCTTTTTACTTGAGCAAATGTAATCGTAATACAGAGCACAATTTAGTTATCTTAGACCAGCAGGTTTATAAAAGAATATGCAGTTTTAGCGGACTGCAATTACATGTATTCCTTTCAGGATCGAGGGTCCGGCTTTTTACTGTCTCCATACTTTCTCATTATTGTATATAATCCAGAATTTATTTCGAAAATCAAGTGAAATGGCTGTTGAAGTTTCTTGAAAGGGAGTTTGGTCTGGGGGAGTAGGCGACGTCTTAATCCAACTTTCAGCTTGGAAATAGTTTTTTCATGACTTTTCCGATAGAGGACTACGGAATTCGCAGTGGAGAGTGTGCTATCACACAGGGTGCCTGGGACCAAGTCCCTACCCCTCGTCGAATGAATAAGTAGGATTATAACTATTGTTCAATAAAATTAAATTGTGAATATTTAATCATAATATCTTACTATTATTATTATTATTTTCAATTAACAATTGCTTAGAACTGGGTGAGAAAAGGCTAGATAGCTCATAGAAATTAATCTTTAAAAGTTAAAAATTTAGTAATAAGTGATGAAGGCTACTATGCATAACTGGCCTTTCAACATATATATAGAAGGAAGTAAACGCGACCAGATTCAAAGAGAAACATTCGTATAAAATGCCAGAGTGAGGAGCTGTCAAGCTGTCGAGCTGGTGATTAACGTTCTGAAAGCTACTAGAGCATGGAAATACAATTTATGCAGTAAAATGCAAAAAATTTGGTGCACTCAGCCAGATATTAGATATTACTTATATACATTACATTAGAAATTAAATACACGTAAGTGGATGCAGGATATTATTTACCAAGATAAACATATAATCAATCATAGTATTATACAAGCACAAGAATCAGCTACATAACATTACAGAGAGAAATATGAAAATGCATACAATAACAACAGATATACAAACATGGATTCTAGTCCAGGTTTTCATTAAGAATTGTCCTTGGGCGTCTGAGATTTGCAATGTCATAAATATCATAATCATAGGTAGTAATTGCTGAGTTGTCTAATCCCCGCAGCCCCTCGAAAAATTTCCTTGCCAGTCGACAGTAGAATGTATTCAACTGCTACACCCGGAGCTCCTCATGGATCTTACGATTGCGAACGTACCATGGGGCTTTAGTGATTTGTCTTAAAACACAGGTCTGTGCAGTTTGCAATTTTTTCCTTAATGATTTGCATGAATAAGCCCACACGGGACAGGCATAACTTATTATGGAATGCAACATGGATTTATAAATAAGTAATTTGTTGTCAATTGAGAGAGCAGAGTTTCGAGAGATTAAAGGGAATAGTGTAGCTTTACGCACTCGAAACTTTTTAAGACTATCTGTAATATGTGGGCGATAGATGACTAGTATGCCAATATGCAATAAATAACATATCCCTATACTATTATATTCAGCCAATGAGGGGTCATTTATAATTCTGTAAAGAATTGAATGCTGAAATTCTTAGAATACTTGAAATCGATTATCAAATAATGCACTTGCTTTTCAGCTGCAGGAGAAGAAATGACAATACACAAACACGAATCTTCTGAACATTTGTCATCTGAATGTTCACGGTTGGGGTCGACCAGGTGAATGTCTTCTGGTTAAAGAGTTTCTCAATTTCCCTCTGTAACAGACTTTCGGGGATTCTATCATAGAATAATCACAAGGATTTCGAGAATTTTGAATATCAGTATGACTGCTTCATTTGCTGCAATATGTCAGTATCAGGATCAAGAAAAAAACTTAGCATTTCTGATTTTAATATTACTACATTGTAACATATGGCTAATAGAAATGCATTCGCTGTGTAAAATTGGACAAATTTTGTCCAATCTAGTCTTTGTTTGCTCGCTAATATATCAGCCACTACTACAGATATCATCACCAAACTTTCTACAATTCTTTTCTGGGTCCTGGAAAAGGTCGACGTCTACTTGTTCTTCCAAAAAAAAAAAAGTACCTAAAATCAGAGATATTAATTAAAACTTCGGAAAAACGATAATTTTCGGCCTCAGTTTTTAGAATAGCAACAGTCTGGAGATGAAAATCTGCTTTATTTCGAAAGTTGTTGCCACTGCTCACTTTCAAATCCAAGAATCTGTTAATAAAAAATTTCGAAGTTTTACGATGAAATAAAAATAGCATTGCCAAACATTAATACATTATTCCCGATTCCAAGAATTCGCGGTGAGGCGTTTCGACTATTTCCGGTCTTCGTACGAATTAGCCGAAATATTAATTAGCCGAAATATTAGTTAAAAACTCTGAAAGCGCTAATTTTCGCACATAGTTTTCCGAGTAGCACACTCTCTCGCGTTGGAGATGAAAACGCTTTATTTCAAAAAAGTGTTGCTACTGCTCGCTTTCCTGTCGTACAGTTTGTTAACTAAAAATTTTTAAGTTTTACAAAATCTATACATATAAAGAAGAATTTCTGTTTGTGTCTTTGTTCGTTTGTTCGAGCTACTGATTTCTGATCAATTAGGATAAATGTTTTGCCCCATTTAATCGACTAAAACTGAATATAAACGAAATACCTGATAGAAATTGAGCTTATACGACCTTTGATTAGAGAGACGAAAACAATTAAAAACTGCGTGTCATTGCTGCTGATGTAATGAGAGAGAATTTATTTTTCTATCGAAATTTTTTATGTGGGTTCCATATCGTACCACAATGAAAAATGTATGACTAGAAATTGTATTTTTTTGCATCGTTATTAGAGAAGGTTCACTGTGGTATCTCTCTTATTAGATGCATTACTCTCAATCTAACTTAACTGACATCGGGTACTTCCTCTGGTAACAAAGTACTAATTATTGTCGCTATTTAAACGTCGATAACGTTTGAGCAAATACAGCGCAAAATTTAAATCTTAGCTAGTTGCCATGGTTAAATGCTGTTCGAAAGTTCAGTATCTTCAGAAATTTATTGTTAGTGAGTATAATTTTTGAATTTAGGTTTTTTTGAAAAGAATTTTACTTGATTTCCTGTTTTCCGAACTGTCTTTGAAGCAGATATAGAATAAAAATTTCATTCGATGTTATAATGATCTGAAAAATCTCTGCATTTCTTGAAAAAATATTCAAAAGACAGCTTTTTCTTAAAATAACTATTGAAATTATGAATTAAAATTACATAAAGCCTTAAAATATGTGAAAAGATATAAATTATAGTTTTTTTATAGAAAAATGAGAAATTAATTTTTAGCTGAAAATCATTAAGATTCTCTACTTGTTCTGGAAGAAAGACGTTAATGTAGAAAACGCAACTGTCGCAAATTGAAACACAGCTTCGGTGAATTTTTGTAATTTTGTGTTTACCACTTTTACATATAAGAAATGCAGTTAATTAGTTTAAAGAAAGTTAATCAAGAAACCGAACTCGTACAGACTTTTCTTCTGTTAAAGACGATGGTTCCTGATGTAGGACTGTTAATTTAGAACTAAAGTTTATTGTTTTAAATATCCGTCTCTTTTTCACATTCTTGGTAGTTCGGTCCGAGGTTCGAATCCCGCGAACGGGTTGGCTGCATGTGTAACCTCTATATGAGCCAGTTTCCCTTAGAAAGTCCTCCACGAAGGCATCCCCCCATTAGGCAGATATCTCTCTTGTGCTTTGCCATAATTGAATAACCTAACCTTTTTCACATTCTGTTTGTGGGTGATTTCGTTTTAGGGATAGGGGCGCCAACATATCTTGTAAAAATGAGAACGTGTTGACTAAGAGATCAATTTAAAGATTCATTAAAATTTATGGGCTGTATTTATTTTTCAAGAGCCATTTTCTATTTCAAGAGCGAATATTCTGTAAGCATTAACTTCATTTTATTAAAAAGAAACTGTCGGTTGTACCCGTAAAGTAACAGTTACCAGATGAATTTATTTCGAAAACTTTATACATGTTCAATTGGTATACAGATATAATATTTATTATAACTTATTATTAAAGGTTACCAGATATGTTGGCTAGTTTTTTAACAAACTTAAATTATTGCAAGTACCGAATTGGAATGATGCTTACACTGTAAACATCGAATTGAAAAGGGTTATTAATCTATTAACTACGCTTATTTTCAATTTGAATAAGCAAGTAAGGAAAGAAAAACAAAACTACATTACTGTATGGTTCAAGTGCGCAACATAAGACTTTAAACATATGCTTTAGTCATATACGTTTAGTTTAAATACGTCTTGTGTGAAGTATGGCAGTTATCTGTCAACGCCAGTTATGAAAATCATGGGTGAGAAATAATGCTCCACTGGATTATTGCTAAGCGCTTTTTGAATCTGCGTCAATTAAATCGTGAACCACCCGTTGAGCTAAGTAAGTATCTTCTCTTATATCTCTCAATTCTGTACTGAAAACAGACTTGGTTTAAATACCCTTGAAAAACACAATGTACAAATTCTGAAGAAATTTTACAGAATAAAATTCTTAAAGCATGTAATTCAAAATGCCAAGAATCTCAAGTACTTTATTGCTAGTGACTAATGTTTTTCAAATTAAAATTTGTTGAAAGAGTTTTGTTAAATTGACGTTTTCCAAACTGTCTTTGAAGCAGGTATAGTAGTAAAACCTTATTTCCTGTTATAATGACTTCAAAAGTCTTTACATCTAAAGAATATTTAAAACTTAGTTTTCCAATAAATTAACTATTGTAACTACGCAGAAAAATAATATAAACCCTTCAATCATTTAAATAGTATGAATGGGAGAATGAGAAAAACTAAGAAATTAATTTTAGTTCAAAATTCACTACGTATTCTCGATGAAAGAAGTTATGCAGAAAACGTAATGTTTGCAAACGGGCACAAAATTTCTGTAAATTTTTATAATTTCGTCTTTACCACTTTTACATGTAAGGAATTTAGTTAATTATTTAAAAAAAGAATGTAATGAACGAAGCCGCATTTTCTCTTACGCATTGATGAGTGTTGAAAACGGTGGTTACAGATACGTAACAGTAAATTTAGGAATAAAGTTGATTTGCTCTGCTATCAATTTCACTTTCTTCTCATCAGAGGTGGAGCGATAAGGTCACTGAACACTGGTATTTCGGTCCGAAACTGGAATCCCGCATACGGGTTGGCTGTATAGTCGTTACCGTAGTTTTTGCCATGTTTAACGCGTATATGAGCCAATTTTGCTTACAAATTGCTCCGTGAAGATGGATGCATTATTCCAGTCTTGAATTTGGAGTTAGTTTTCATACGATTTCTTCAGTAGTTGACTGGTATGCCAGAGCAGAATCAACAACATACGTCTATATTTTTATATAAAGCGATTTATTCGATTGAATTAAATATATTAAATTAGAATTAAATATATTAAAAGTTGTAAATATTAAAGACGCATCTAAAAGAATTTTTCTTATATTTTTAAAAATGGAAATAAATATTGAAATTATTACATACTGTGTTTACAACTATAAACATTTTTAACTTATACAGCAATTAAAACTCAAATTTGGAACAGAATTAACAATTTTGTAACAACTGTCTAAGGAAATAATAACTAGATTCAACATGCCTACAGGCAGTAATAAATAACAGAGATAAACACTATGTTTATTGCTATTAAATATCTTAATTTGTTAATCAGAGACATTAAATTCGAAATAAAAACTAAAACGTTTCACTTGGATAAACGGGAAAAAAGTTGACGAGTGAGAGGTAAAATTACCCTATAACCGCAGTGGCAACACATTCTTTCTAAATCCCTAAGTTATTTTATTAAAGAATACATACAGAACAGTAGTTACGAATACGGAAAAATATGAAATGATATATATAATAGCAGCAGCATAATTTCGTAAAATTTTTTAATGTTTCTAATTAGACACAATTAAAATTTTTTAATTTGTTCGATTTAAAGGTACTTTTTTTGCATGTCCTTAAGATTAAAAATTAAAATAAATATTGCGCAATACTGCGTTTATTACACTTCAATCGCTTACTTTGTTAAAAAATTGCAGACAGAATAAATTTGAAAGATCTTACGCATTATTAAACCAACAATATGGATCATGGAAGTCAGAAGTATCTATTTCAAGCAGCCGCAAAATATTGCGTTTAGTTAAAATAATTAATAAGTATCTTTAAGCTTTTTGAAAACTTAAATGGTAAATACTTTTCACTTCGCGCAATAGGAACAAACTGGGTCCTGTAGACGAAAACATCTTATTTTGAGCGGCGTTGCCACTGCTCGCTTTCGAATTGCTGATTGCCTTATTCAAATATTCATTACATACATACAAAATACGCAATAAATAAAAAAATAAAATAAAAACTCAAGCTTTAAACTGCGCATATTCGTTTGAAAGCTTATGCCTGTTCAAAATTTGGTAGCAATAGACACTGTGTATTTCATAGGTGGCAATGAACGTACATACAGACATATATACAAAATGGTTCATTGCTTGAAAAACAGAGATTTCAAAGACAAATCTTTCAGATTTATGTTTTGCCGAGTGGCAAAGCATTTGAAGAAATAAGTAAATAAAAAGGGACAAAACTGTTTCAATAAATAAGGAAAAGAATCGTTGAAGAAGAAATGGTAAGAAAACTAACAATCAAAACCAAGAATCTGCATAACAAGAATAAGCTCTTAAGGCCTTTAGCTTAAATTTTAAACACGACCTGCCACGCTCTTTGCGGGAGTGAAAATGACGACATAGAAACAACTAGGTTCAATAGCTTTGTTTCCTCTCATCGAGCTAAGATATTTTCGAATTAGTTGCTTTTCTCGCATAGGTACCCAATACACTGTCCTCATTTAAGAGTTTCTGACAAAGTTTTGGAAATTTATTTCAAGTATTAGAGCTTAGTTTATTTCGACCAGAAATACTGTTCAGTATCCAGATCAGTTTATTGCTGGTTGTAGTAAAATATTTATATGTGGTAAAAATACTTATATATATTTTAATTTCTTATGTAATTAAAATTGTGTTAATTTCTGTAGGTTATGAGAAATATTAATTATAATTATTCTGGTGTAAAAGTGATAACCAAAATTTTGAATATTAATTTTATCAGCGATGAACCGCGAATAAGAATGAAGAAGTCCAACTATCCAGTAAGGATTAAGGCATGTGATTAAGAGTACATCACGTTGTTTCCGCAATAACCCGAATGATAGGGATAAAATATGTGACCTACAGAGGATAGCAAAATAAAGTACTTACCCCAGACGTTGTGATGGTTGAAGAAGAAAATACAAGTTAATCATCTACAATTTACTCTATTTATTTTTCCTATCAAAAATTTTACTGCTGAACTCACACAAATAAAACAAGAAAATTAAATAATCAGATCATAACTATAGTCCTTCTATAAATACAGAACGTCCACTCGTTTAACGATACACTTTAATATCACAATCCTCTTGCATCGCTTTCTATAAATCACGAAAAAACCGTATCGAAAATATATGTAGAGCAGCAATAAACTTGTCTTGAAATTTCTTCTAATTTTGAAGCTTCTACCAGTGAATTAATTTAGAGCAGTGCACCACGTGGCGATAGACAATGGATGAGTCTTAAATTGCACAATGAGATCGTTCATGATTCTTGCTTAAAAAATATCATTCCATGCTGGATGAATTTTCAGAAACTGCATGTAGAATGAATATATTCAATAAAAAAAAACTACAGTTGGCTTTCTATAAATCAGGAAACATATCATCGGACTTTTCAGGAGAGTTAAACGTGCATCATGAAACGAGGTCGTAGGTGAAGAGACAGTCGGTGAAGAGCCAGGCCGAAGCCCGACCTTCACCCTTGAACTCCCAGCAGCGAAGAGGCAGAAACCTGTCCAACAACTGCCACCAAGGGCTTGGACGAAACGATGACGATTCTTGAAGCGATAGTTTGATGATAGATGCCGGCTTACTAGCACATTCCCTCCGGCCAAAGAAAAAGCACAGATCACCGCATGATCTTCACTGACGCTGAACACTGCATGATAAATTTCAGCGAAACACAGTTCATTGCACGATAAATTTTACTGACGCACAACACTCATTACAAGTATGATCTGGTATAATAGTTAAATCAAATGAAAAATAGTCAAAAATTATTTTATCATAATTTCACTGTCTGGGATAAGTGCTACACATATGAAGTACAATCAAAAATTAATAACTAATACATATCATACAAGTTACTCATATAGTTACAGCATACACTTTCATTATAATCTGTAGTCAAGTTACAATTTTCTCTTTGTAAATGGAAATTGTAAGCTAATACCTATTTTTACATTCATACATTTTCACTGTTAAACACAACTCTGCATTAATGATCATTTTTTTGACAAGTTTCTAACTATACAGATTCTATAAATTCTTCTGAATAACATCAATTTGCCCTTGAATTTACTAAATTCATCTAGACCAATTACTCTACAATTTCATTTTTTTAACACATTAATTTTCTTCTTCCTCTTTTTATTATTGTTCTATATATATATTTTTTTAATACTCAAACTTGTTTTAGTAGCACAATTTTCATGTCTAGCTCGTTACTTGTAATGATCACTAAGTGTACTGCACACTTTTTTTTTTGTTTCTGTAAATTCCATGACATTAGTCAACCCGGACCAGCCTGCAGCCAACCAAACGTATGAGTGAAGGTGGCCAACCGACACCCAAACAAATCATGAAATCTCAAAAAAAATTTTTTTTTTTGGAAATAAATCCAATAAATTCCTAACACTTACAAATGTGTGTATGTCTTCTATTTATTTATTTTTTCTAACTTAGTGAACAAGAAAAACAAGCTCGATGAAATAAATGTTCTTAATTAATCAAATTGAACCTTGGATCAACTCTTTTAAATAATTTGCTACAATGAATTTTTTGAGTTTTGTGGTCCTCGATGTTTTGAATTAAGTAGTTTTTATTTCGAAAAATTTTTATTATTTTGAAAGGTCCAGTGTATTTTGGCTGAAAAGCATGAGGTGGTTGTAAAGCCTTTAAAAATACCTCATCTCCAATATTAAATTTTGGTGGTTCTCTGCCTTTAACAACTTTATTTTGAGACTGAAAATATTTTTCTTCGTTTTGTTTCACTAATTCTCTAGTTGCTTTAATGTGTTCTCTCTGACGTAACAAGTATTGTGAAGGATTATCTACCGTTACCGGTTCATTATTTGTATCTAGAGGTGTATTGAGTTCGCGCCCAAAAAATAACTGTGCGGGAGTAAAACCTGTAACTATGTGTTTAGAATTGTTGTAATATAGTTTGAAAAAAGCTAATCTATCTGACCATTCGATTACCTTATTGGATAAAGAAGCTATGCTTTCTTTCATAGTTCGATGAACTCTTTCTATGATTCCATTAGACTGTGGATAATAAATGGAGCTTTTTCTGTGTTCAATATTGAGATCTTTTAGAAATTTTTCAAATTCAGCTGAACAAAAATTTGAAGCATTATCAGATAAAATTACTTTTGGAATACCAAATTTTGAAAAATAAAGATTCATACACCTTATTATTGTAGCAGATGTAATATTTGACAGAGGAATAGCTTCTAAATATCTTGAATAATGATCAATAATAGTTAGAATGAAAAATTTGCCATCATGTGATCTAGGCAATTTACCCACAATGTCAATTGCTAACATTTCTCCAGGTGCTAAATCAGATTTTTTTATATTACTTGTAATTGTTTTACATGACTTTGGTTTATTCTCCAAACACTGTTGACATTTTTCACAAAAGTTTTTTGTATCTAAAAACATGCCCTTCCAGAAATACTTTTTCTTAATGAATTCATAAGTTTTACTAGTACCAAAATGCGGAGCATGAGCAATCTCTAAACAAGGTTTTACTAAAGAATTTGGAAGTAGAATTTTATTTTCTAAATGCCTTGTCTTTAAATGATGCGCTCTAGGTCTTAATTTTATCATTACTACACCATTTTTTTTATCAATAAAATATTTTCCACAAATATCAGCTTTATTATTGTTAATTTGGCTTAAGATATCCTTAATATTTTTGTCATTTCTTTGGTGATTAACTATATTTTGGATGCTTAACTGAGTATTATCTGAATGAAATAAGTTGATATTGTTTACACTATGAGATGCTTCAGGAACTCTAGAAAGAAAATCTGCAGGATTGGAAAAACCAGGTATATGTTTTAGAGAGTAATCAAAATCTTGTAAATACAACAACCATCTGGCAACAATGTCAGGCTGCTTATCCAGCTGCATATGAAAAGTGAGTGGTCTAGCATCAGTTAAAATAGTAAATTTTTTGCCATATAAATGTTCATAAAAATGCTTGACAGAAGAGAAAATAGCATAAAGCTCACGCCTGATCGATGGGTATCTAGACTCAGCAGGAGTGAGAAGTTTCGAATAAAATTCTACAGGAAAGAATTTATCATCAATCTTTTGTAACAGAATACCACACATAGCTACTTTAGAAGCATCAGTGATCAAAAATATCTCATGATTATCATCAATGTTCCTTATAGTTGGTTTGTCCAACATTATTGATTGTAATTTATCAAAAGCATCTTGGCAATCTTGATTCCAAACAAAGGGAACATGTCTTTTAGTTAAGTGTACTATTGGCTGAGTGATCTCAGCAAAATTATGGATTAAATGTCTAAAATAGTTCATCATGCCAAGAAAAGCCTGAACTTGTTTTACATCCTTTGGAATAGGAAATCTTGTAACCTTTGAAATATTTTCTTCAGAAGGAGAAAAACCTGCTTGTGAAATATTGAAACCCAAATAAGTTATTTCAGATTTACAGAGCTGCACTTTAGCTGGATCTAGAGTTAAATTAAATGATTTTAATCTGTCAAACACTTTTTGAAGAATTAATTTTAACTCACTCATACTATCAGCTGCAATAATAATGTCGTCTAGAAAAAATTGAACATTACTACCTTTAATGTCATTTAAACATTTTGAAATTAATGTATGGAAATAAGAAGTGCTATTGCGAGCTCCAAAGGGAAGTCTACAAGGATGAAAATTACCAAGTTCGGTGCAAAATGCCAACTTTTCTTTATCAGAGTCCTGTAAATTGATCTGGAAAAAGGCTGACTTCAAATCCAGTACACAATACAATTTCCTACCAGCAATGTTATGCAAAATCTCAGAAATTTTTGGTAGACAAATTTTGTATGATTCTGTGATACAGTTTAATAGACGATAATCTACAACCATACGAAATTTTGGTGTATTTTTATCTTCACCAGGTAAATTCTTTTTCCTGACAAATATTACAGGAAAACTATAACTTGAAGAAGAGGGTTCTATTATGCCTGCTTCTAATAATTTTGCAATTTCTTGTTGAGCATACTGTTTTGCAATTTTAGGAATAGGGTAAGGTCTAGTTTGAATTGGGAAATTGTGAAGAAGTTTAAATTCTGGTACAACTTTATCAGTAGATCCTAAAGTATTATATGATTTTGAAAACACAGCATAATTATTCATTAGCAATTCTATCATTTCATTTTTTGCTTGTTCATTTAAATGATCTAGTTTAAAGTCTGATACATTTAATTCCTCTTTTCTAAGTTTAATTACTTCTTGCAAATTTAGAGTGTTGATTTGTAAAGTCTCATGATTTTTGGGACTAACAATATCCTCAAAATGAAATGGCACAGCAGTTCCAATAACAGAATTCTTCCTCAAAATTAATTTCTCATTGGTGTTGTTTTCAACAATAGTTTGAATGTGGTTGTGACAATCAACTATATGTAAAGATTCATTGATATGGAACTTATTTTTTGATGGCTTTGGAGAAAGCAAAATTTCTTTAAATTGTTTTAAAGCTTCAGGAACAGCTAAAGAAATGATTTGAGATTGACCTGGCTGGACAGTTATATTAGAAACCATTCTTAATGAGTTTAAATTACAATTTTTTCTTCTTACATTAACTGAGTTCGTTAATTTTTTATTGGGATAATTTTCTTCAAAGTCCAAATGAGTATTATCTACTATGAGTTTCTTATTTATGGAATCTAACAAAATTTTGTTACTTTGAATGAAGTCATAACCTAGGATTATCTGATAAGTAGAATTCCAATTGTTTTGGGTGACATAAAATAAATTAGTGAACCATTTACTTTGAATTTTGAATTTTAAATTAACTGCAGACATGTAAGGAATGCATGAATCTTCAATAGTTTTTATTCTTACCATCCGAGAAACAAATTCAACTTTAGTGAATTGTTTAATTTCCTCAATAACATCTGGTTGGACTAAAGATAAATTTGCACCAGTATCAAGAAGAGCTTCATAAGTCTGAGAACCAATTTTAAGTTTGATTATTGGCAGATAATTAGAATTTTCTGAGTTACAAGACATCAACAATTTGGTTGAGTTTCTATTATTACATCTTTTATTTTTTGCAAACTTGTGTTGGACATTATTGCTGTTACTTTGGATCTTTTTTGGATTATGATGTCTATACAGTTGTTCTTTATAACCCCAGTCTCTGCGGATTCCTGCAAGGGGTCTAAAATTTTTGTTGTAATATATCTGGCAAGAATCCTTAGCTAGTTTAAATGCTTATTCTGACCTTTTTTGTATTGACTATTATTTCTGTAAGGATGATAGTTCCTCCGCCAAGTATTTCGAAATTGTCTGTGTCCCCTGAATGTGCTGTTTCTAAAATTATGCTGGTCTTGCCTAGGAAAATACCAACAATCTGTTGTTAAGTGTCTTTTGCTACATATATGACAAGATACACTATTAAAGTTGCTAGAATTTTGAGATGTAGAAGCATTGTGATTTATTCTTGTATAAGATGTGTTTACAGGCTTATTTTGAGAAAGTTGATTTACTTTATCTGTTAGCTCCTGAATAATTTTATTCTGTTCAAGTCTTTCTTTGAGAAGATTATTAATCTCTAAATTTTGCTCAACATTTATGCTGTTCAAATATGTTTTCTCATCATTCAATGCATTTTCTATATTATTTGCCAATTCTACAGCCTTATCAAAGGAAGATGGACCTAATTTCTTAACTTCAATCCTAATGTCTGTTCTGAGGGCCTCAAGAAATTTAGTGAGCTTCATTTTCTCTTTTAATTTATGTAAACTAGAATCCTCAACCGAATCTTCATTTATGTATTTTGTCGCTGTTGTAGTAATCTCGTCAGCTAATTCCCTAACAGATTGGTTACACTTTTGAGAAATGTTTGAGAATTGCTGTTGAATGTCCTGAAAGGATTCAACTCGTGCAAATTTATTCTTTAATAATTTTTCTAAATTTTCAAATTTATTTTCCTTAGCTGCTCTTGGATCATTAATTAGGAAATCTAGAGCTTTATCCCTACAGTTTATTTTCAGAATGATTATTTTCTTTTCATCTGACCATTTTTCTAATTTAGCAACACTATTTATTTGATCAAGAAAGAAATTTACATTTTCAGATAAGTTGCCACTAAATGTGGGCAGAGCAGAAGCTAGGGAAGTTGCCATACCAGTGTTAGATCTACCTTTAAGCTTTGACATGGATGAAGAAATATAGTTACTTATGTTGCATTACCTTACAATCTGCTATTTCTATTTTAATGATATTGAGATCTACATTATTTTTCACAAACACTGAGCGCTCTATCTGATAATTTACATATACATTTACCAGACATGCATATAGGTAATTTTTTTAAATAATTTAGTAATTAATTAGGATCTCCTGCAACTTTAACCATGCATATATCAAATTAGTGATGCAATATAAGTACATTGATCATTAATACTTCTGGATTCTAATAATTCTGAACATTATTCTATCATTACATACCACAATCCAATGAAATTACTGAAATCAGCTTTTGATTCAAATATCTTAAAACTTTCATTAAATATTCACATATATATAACAATACATATAAATTGAATTTTTGAATTATCCAAAATAGAATTACTCTTTCATGGCATATTACCCATCATTTATCATAAATTTTCAACAATATAAATCATATGTGTAGCAAATATACTATAGGTCACACATTTTATTTAAATTCTCAACCTGAACTATTAAGTTATTTCTTTTGTCACGGCACCATATGTAGTAAAAATTATTTATATGTAGTAAAAATACTTAAATATTTTTTAATTTCTTATGTAATTAAAATTGTGTTAATTTCTGTAGGTTATGAGAAATATTAATTATAATTATTCTGGTGTAAAAGTGATAACCAAAATTTTGAATATTAATTTTATCAGCGATGAACCGCGAATAAGAATGAAGAAGTCCAACTATCCAGTAAGGATTAAGGCGTGTGATTAAGAGTACATCACGTCGTTTCCGCAATAACCCGAATGATAGGGATAAAATATGTGACCTACAGAGGATAGCAAAATAATGTACTTACCCCAGACGTTGTGATAGTTGAAGAAGAAAATACAAGTTAATCATCTACAATTCATTCTATTTATTTTTCCTATCAAAAATTTTACTGCTGAACTCACTCAAATAGAACAAGAAAATTAAATAATCAGATCATAACTATAGTCCTACTGTAAATGCAGAACGTCCATTCGTTTAACGATACACTTGCAGAGCAAATCGATTTGCATCGCTTTCTATAAATCACAAAAAACCTTGTATCGAAAATATATGTAGAGCAGCAATAAACTTATCTTGAAATTTCTTCTGATTTTGAGGCTTCTACCAGTGAATTAATTTTGAGCAGTGCACCACGTGGCGATAGACAATGGATGAGTCTTAAATTGCACAATGAGATCGTTCATGATTCTTGCTTAAAAAATATCATTCCATGCTGGATGAATTTTCAGAAACTGCATGTAGAATGAATATATTCAATAAAAAAAACTACAGTTGGCTTTCTATAAATCAGGAAACATATCATCGGACTTTTCAGGAAAGTTAAACGTGCATCAAGAAGCGAGGTGGTAGGTGAAGAGACCGGTGAAAAGACAGGCCGAAGCCTGTCCTTCACCTTTGAACTCCTAGCAGCGATGAGGGCAGAAACCGGTCCAACAACTGCCACCAAGGGCTTGGACGAAACGATGACGATTCTTGAAGCGATAGTTTGATGATAGATGCCGGCTTGCTAGCACACTGGTCGCGATCGTTTTTGAAGCTATATTTTGCCGGAAAGAATTTTGATCAGTTTGACATTTCTTAACTCAAAGCAGATATAGAAGTAAAATTTCATCAGTTATAATGGTATTAAAAATAGCTTGAAGTGTGAAATTATTCAATCACAAAAGAATATTCAAATTTATTTCAAGTTTCCCTTAAATTCTGTATTGAAACTAGATTGCAAAATTATAGAAACCTTTAAAAAATTTTTATCGATGTTTATTATACATTTATGCCAAAAAGGACGATGAAAAATTAGCTTTCAATTGAAAATAATTAAAATTCACTGGATATTGTCGACGAAGGAGATTAATGTGGAAAATGTAATTTCACGCATAGGAAACACAACCTCGATAAAATTCTTACGATTTTCTATTTACCACTTTTAAATATAAAAAATATATATTATAAATTACTTTAAAAAAACTGCTTGTGCCCCCATTTGTAATACCCCAAATATGGGCGCAAGCAACGCAGATAAGCAAACCATCAGTGAAACTACCAGTGAAGAAGCGGATAATCCGCCTGTGGACGCCACTAATGGTGAGGATAATACTTCTGATAATACCAAGAATAATTCTAACAACAACAAGGCGTCAGCACCAAAATCTAACCGACTGCCACCCATTATACTTAAGGAAAATACTCATGCAACAAAAATACGACTTTATTGGTCAAACTATCCCAGACGGGATTAAAGTCACTACTTCTGATCCGGACAGCTATAGAGGGATTGTAAGAACACTCAAAGAGCTTGGGTGTAACACCATTCGTACATTTTCCCCCAAGATAAAAATCTCAAAGTTGTGATAAAAGGACTATTACGTACTACTGAAATTGAGGAAATTAAAGAAAATTTAGATGCTTTAAACTACACTGTTATTGATTTAAAACAGATGACCAGACGCAGGAATGGAGAAGTCACTCAACTCCCATTATTTCTGTTGACACTACCAAAAACGGTGGAATCAGGGAAAATCTACTCGGAAAAAATTTATGTCGATTGAGAACACTTTTGTTGAATATAAGGGTCGTCAAGGCCCTATTCAACGTTTTAAATGTTAAGGCTTCAACCACACGCAGCCTGGTTGTAATTACCAACCTCGCTGTGTGCGTTGTGCACAAAATCATGAATCCCGGGATCGCCCGGATAAAAACAAACAGGATAAGCCGTTATGCTGCGCGAACTACGGTGAGAATCATACATCGAGCTTCAAAGGATGTGTGAAGTTTTCCAAACGTAAAGAGGATAAACAAAAAACGTATACCAGCAGAGTTATCGAAGGAAAATCCTACGCCCAGGCGTTATCGTCGGGCACTTACAATGAAACTATCAGCGAGGCTAAAAAGATATTTTCGGATCTGGCAGAGTTAGTCTCTATCATTAAAAATGCAGATTTCATTCAAATCACCCAACAAATTAAGCAGGCCAACAACACTGATCAGGAAAATTCTTCAAATATACATACAGATAATGGGCCATCACAATCTAACTAAAGCTCCAATACAAATCATGATCTGGAATGCGCGAAGCATTCTCCCTAAGCTACAAGAGCTCCAGAACTTTCTTATTACTTATGACATTGACGTTGCAATGATCACAGAGACGCACGTCAATCCCTGTAATCGCATGAATTTAACGAACTATAGATCTTATCGCTGTGATAGACTCAGCCACAGAGGTGGAGGTACAGCTATTTTTGTCAAGAACTCTCTTCAATCTTGCTATATCCGTGAAGACCGTAGAAACGGCCACGGATTAATTACTGTCTCAGTCTTATTGCCTGCATTTGGCATAGTATATTTCAGTGCCATGTACAATCCTCCTAAACGTTCACTGGATGAGAACCTTTTAGCAGATTTACTACCTACAGACAAGCCAGTTATTCTTGCGGGCGATTTAAACGCTAAAAATGTCGAATGGAACTGCAGACGGACTAACAGTAATGGCAACACGATACTTAATTTTATTAACAATCATCCAGTATACTTCTATGCTCCCTCAGAGTTTACGTATCTTCCTAACCATGTTAGTAGAGGGGACATCCTTGACGTTCTGATTTCTACTGCCTCTATTTCCATTTACTTAGAGACAAAAATGGAACTGACTTCAGATCATATACCTGTTGTCGCCCCATTAGACACGAACAAAATTTCTGATACTAAATTTATTAAAAGGGCGGACTGGAAGATCTTTAATAAATTCCTCGTCAATAACCCGCCACTTATTCAATCTTTGAAAACTACTTCAGATATTGAACTTGCTGTGGACTCCCTCACTAGTAGAATCCAAAGTGCATATAACCATACGACTAAAAAACTACCAGTTTAGCAAAATCCTGAAATTCTCCCCAAATACATTAGACAACAAATCAAAGACAGGAATAAGCTTCGTAAAAGATGGAACCTGACGTGGGACCCAAATACTAAGAAGGAACTAAATAAATTAAACCGACTCATCAAGAAAAATATCATTGCAATATCAATGCAATATCATCAAAAGGCATATTTACACTGCAATTGTCCGACCGATCATGTGCTATGCCTCTCCTGTCTGGGCAACTGTGAGCAAGAGAGATCTTTATAAAATTCAAGTCTTACAAAATAAATTATTGAGGCTTATTACTGATGCCCATTACTTCGTTTCGAACGAAACTTTAGACAGGGATTTAAAAATCGAATATATCAAGGACTTTATTCTTAGAATGAATGAAAAGTTTTTCAAAAAAGCACTGACATGTTCTTACTTAAATCAATTTAAAGTCTTCAATTATATCATCTACGAAGAAGACAAAAATATCCGTCTGCTTGTGGCCCACCTTTGTGGATCAAATTTTCCAACGTAATATTTGTACTGCTATTTATAATTGTCATTGTATTTATTTACATTGTATTTCATATTTTGCATTTTCACTTTTATGTTTTGTAATATACCTGTATATATTGTATATATTTTGTTCTGCATTATTATGTAACTGTTTTATGAATTTTCACATGTCAGGAACGTTACGAGATTACTCGATCAGTCTTGCATTTTTTCATTTGCAACTTTTCTCTGGACTTCTTCTCTACTGACGCTGGGTCACTCCCCCTCCTTCCACTTCCATCCATCCATCACTTATCAAGACTTTCTTACTGTCATGTGCCTTTTGGCAAAGTCATCAGGAGCCGATAAGGCCGCATTTACTAGCGGCACTTCGGCTATATCTATATGGACTGGACTAAACGCGCTATTCTTTCCCGACAATTTCGCTGCTGTATTCACGTCCACGGACGATAGGTGTAAATCAGTTGCACCTTAATCATCATTCAAGCAATTGGCCCAAGGGCGGAAATTTAATGAAGAGTGAAGATCGTAATGGTCATGCTTGGTCTTAAACGAAACGATCTACGATCTAAACGCGCTATGAAATAGACATATTTGTTACTTTTAGAAACGGTGGGGTATTGGTAGGTAACTGTCAAGTCGGATATGAAATAAGTTGACTCAAAGGTCCATTTTTGTTTCTAGGATTAATTTTCAATTTGGGGTTAGGATGCTCATCAGCCGCTATGTGGTAAAGTCGCTGAACACTGCTAGTTCGGTCACATACACTGGTGTGCAAAAATTAAGGACGAGACGGTTTTTTCAATATAACTTTGTACAAAAGCTTTCCAAATCAACACATTTAATACCGTAAGATCCCCAATACGTAAGGACATGAGTAATGTAAGCAACACTTACTAAAAGAGAAATCAGAGGGATAAAAAGAAGCTTTATTGAAAACGTAGCATGGAGCGCAATGCGACTGAAGGCCGAAACATCCCTGTGATGGGTGTCCAGCAAGAAACATCCGGTCTTTAATAGGGGATATGATCTCCCCTGACTGCTAGGCAGGTTTCACATCATTTGTGCATGCTGGATATGTGGTTGTTAATGAGCTGTTGAGACACTGCTGCTCGTTCCTCTTGTAGCACCAATCGCAGTTTCGGAATCGTTACTGGCGATAAGTTACGTGCTGCCACGAGTCTCCCTAGTAAGTTCCGTACATGCTTGACGGGATTTAGATCCAGAGACCTTGCCGACCAATCCATGTGTTCAATATCTTCACTCTCCAACAGCTCTTCGACAGTAACTGTGCGATGAGGTGGAGCGTTGTCGTCCATGAAGAGGAACTGAGGACCCATAGCCCTTGTGAAAAGACGCATGTAAGGAAGAAGAACCTCGTTACAATAGCAGTCCCAGGCGACGAACCTCCTTGGGAGATATGAAGGTCGGTCCGGCTACCAAACATTATGTCTGCTCGAGCGAGCACTCCGCGACCTCCAAAACAGTCTCTTTTGATGATGTTGAAGGGGTTATTTCGTGTTCCCCGCTCTGTCCAGATGTGTATGTGTCTAGAATCGCAACTCAGACTAAATCTGCTCTCATGTGCATAGACTCCAACTATTACGGATTCTCCGTAGTTTCTACGGAAATTCATCAAAAACTACGAGCTACGAAAAGTATGGAAAAAACTACGGATTTTACAGAAACAAGAGCAGGAGAAGTAGTACGCAAAACGGAACCAACTAATTCATCCGATGATTGGCTGAATACTCGTGCTATCATATATCACGTGTTGAGTGCGTTTCTGGTTTTGAAGAATAGCCAATCGTAGATCAGTAACTCCAACTGTTAATGACTTGTCAATAGTTCCCCCCCCCAAACATCTGTCTCCCAGGTTCCTCGCTGCTGCATGCGGCTCCATTGGTTAGATTACGGCGAGAGCTTAGCGTGTGTCTTGTGAACTGTGATTCAGGTCGAAGTTTTTTGTTAATAATGCTACCTCGAACGAAGACGCCAAAGTTATCAAAGCAAAAATTTAAAAATTCATATTCTTCAGAATTTCCATGCATTAAAGCATCCGAAATCTCTGTGAATCACGCACACTGCAGTGTATGCAACAAAGATTTCTCAGTTGCACATGGCGGTAAAGATGACTGTAAACGGCATGTTTTTTCTCAAAAGCATATAGAACTTGGCACTGTAAAATCTAAAGAAATAACGAATTTCTTAATAAAAGATGATGAAACAGATCCTATAAAAGCCGAATGCTATTTGTTCGATTTTTAATTGAACATAATCTACCGCTTTCTGTTTCGGATCATTCCAAAGAGCTTTTCAAAGCAATGTTTCCGGATTCTGCCATAGCAAAAAAATTTATATATAATTGATATATTCATATGTAATGCATTCTGTAATGCTTGCTGTCTTAATAATACGTCATTCAAATGGGTTTTCTTCCGCAAAGCGCCCGGTAAATGTAAACATTGGCGATAATAGTTCAAACCTGGTAACCCGTCAGTTCAATTGCCACCTTCGCTGTTCGCATTTGCAGATTTAAACTTTTCTTCACGTATTTCTTATTATTTTTTCGGATTTTCACGTTATTTTTATGAATTTTTAACAATATTCATATAATATAATAAACATATTCATATAATTAGTGAAGTTTTCGGAGATAGATGCTTGTTCGCGGAAGAAAATCATGAGAGAGGGAATGATAATCGGAAACACGAATATTTTGATTTTTTTGCGCAATACATTTATAAAATAAAAAAAATAAGTATGAGAAGAACATAATTTATTACTAAAAAAAACTTTCATGTAATCAGGCAGTTGCAATTCAGTTTCTATTTAAAATGAGAATATTTGCTGATTTCATTTATGTGTTGATAATGGATTTTCATAGTTTTGGAAATACTTTTAAATTATACAATGAAGATATTACCTATAAAAGTACTTTTTGATTTTATGCTTTTATAATTTCCTTAGAAACTGCACTGTTAAAAACAGGAATATTTTGGAATTTTATAATATTGAAAGATATTCAAAGACAGATGCGAATTTTACTAATTTTTTCCATTAAATAGATAACTTTGTCAAGAAAAGAGTTCATTATTACAAAGATCTCATTATTAGATTATTATTTCACTTCCATTAAGCTTAATATATTGTTTTCCGTGCTTATTTTAATTTAATACAAATTTATTTTCGTATATCACGTTTAATCGGTTAATTTTACATCCATATGCTTTTATATATTGTTTTCTTTGCTAACCTGAATTTATGTCATTTATTCTTTTGATTATATGCACTAAATATCACCTTTACGCGGCTTACTTCCATGTGTTTAATAACCGTACGTCGCTCAACCGTTGGTGAGCTTGGCGACTGCAACGGCGCGAACGGGTTCTTTGCCGAAGCGCCAACGGGCGCTTTGCGGAAGTGCTTTCTATTGTAAAAAAAAAATCAGACGCAATTTCGACCAAATTTAGGTCTTAATTAAAACTCTTAAAGCAGTTTTGATTGAAAAAATAAATATGCAGCAAATGAAGAAATGTGTTATAAAAAAACATTCTCAAAATCAGAACTTAAGCATGCTACATATAAATCTTTGCATTCATAAATTATAAGTATTTTGTTTAATACTTATATGTATTATTCTTGGTTATTTAAATTTTATTTCCCTGTGGAAATCATATTCAGAATAAAGATATATGATTTATAGATTCTGATTTTTACTATGATTAGTAGTGATTTGAAATACTTGCTTTTTTCATATATTAATAGATTTAGTGATATACATGCTTGAGGAGTTAAATGAAAATTTATAATTAAATGTGCATATAATTTGCAAGGTATATTTTTAATTATGCAGTTTTACATGCATATGGATTTTAAATGTAATAAAATTGATTACAATTAATGAAAAATTAATGAATAGTTAATTACAACATGCGTTACGCGCGCATTTTCAAAGTTGTAAAAATGTCGTTCGCGCGTTGACTACTGACAAGGTTTGCTGAAGGTTGGAGTCTATGCATCTGTAAAGAATACTCGTCCCCATTCATTCTCTCTCCAATTCCGGTGTTCCCGGCACCACAGAGAACGCCTTCTCCGATGGGCAGGCGTTAGAGGTACACGACGTACAGGGCGTCGTGCAAACAGACCACCACCGTGCAGTCTTCTGGCCGCGGTAAAAGGCGATATCGGTCGTCCAGTCGCCTGTGTGTCTAGCGATTTCTCCCGCTGTCTGCCGCCTGTTTCTTCTGGCCTGTAAGGCAATATACCGGTCATCTGCGGGTGTGGTTCCTCGTGGACGACCACTACTAAACCCCCGGATAGCTGTTCCTGTAGTTTGAAATTGTCTCCAAAGTCGTGAAACGATGTTGTGAGTAATTCGGAACTCTGCAGCCACACTTGTCACACTGCGGCCTTCCTCCAACTTCCCAATGATTCGACCTCGGGTAAAAGCATCCAGATGTCGTCTAACAGATTGATTATTCGACATTTCTGGCTGAGGCAGCAACTCGGCGTGATTTTAACTGTTATACGGCGTGCAATCTCTTTGCCAGAAATACTGATCTTACACCGACAACATGCTTTATACTACTCAGACACTCCCCCCCATTACGTCTACCTGCATATATGCGCATGTGCTGCCGTACATCACCTTACTTAATCTCCTGGTTGGTCTTTCTGTCCGCCCTGCCTCTTCTTTCAGCTGATATGCTAATTTTTCGACTTCGTCCTTAATTTTTGCACACCAGTCTATATCGCGAACGAGCTGGCCGCTTGAGCGTTTACATGACTTTCGCCATGTGTAACGTGCGTACGGGCCAGTTTGCCTGAGAATGTCCTCCACCAATGCATCCCTCCCCTTAGAAGGACATCCTCGTGACTGTGTCTTAATCACATAAACCAAACCACCCGGGGATAAGGCGCAGCTACATATCTTAACTTCCAGGAAAGTGAAAGGAGTGGAATTTAAACGAATAAAGGAAAGTCGGATATTCTTTTCAATTTGTCGGCTGTTATTTATTTTCCCAATTCAAGGATGAATTATGAGTAAAATACAACTTCTTTCTATTAAAAAAAATTTTATGTTGAAAACTGGGCTAAATTCTATTAGTAAGGTAACAGTTAGGAGAATATTCTACATCAAAAGTTTTATGTATGTTCAGTTGATCTATTTACTATGATAAATTGCATAGACAGGACTACGCAGTGAAACCCTCTAAAGTTTAGGCTCCCCAACGGATCTTCCAGATCTCGTTACAGTGCACCGTCAGCCTCGCCTATCATTCTGTCGCTTGGATGTCTTTTTAATTTTTAGCAGTGAAATTTCACTTGCACGCAATATGTATGTTTTTTTTGCATGTTTACTACAACAATCTTGTATAACCAATAAGTATTTTAAATTTTATGTGTAATTTTTATAAATCTAGATATGTTGGCTTTTGGAGACTTGGAAAAGATAAGTTTTGTAATCAAGAAATCTCGGTTACTTCTTTGCCTTACTGCATTGCAATGCGCAATAGATTTTTCATTGTTAAATTACGTGTTTTTTTAATATAGGAAGGGGAATCTATATGTTGTAAACTTTGCTGTACATTAATTCAGCGTGAACTTGTTACAAATTACACACTTTATTGTAATTATTCCCTATTCAATTACAAATGTATTTCCCCTGGTGGGTTATAATTCAACCATGTATGTCTACTTTTCCCATTTCTAAAGATGTTAATTTAGAGAGGGAGAATTTCGAAATTTTTAATATGAGCAGCTCATGTTCCGATTTCAATGACTGTTTTCTGTTAATTTTTACTTGTTTACATTACCAAATAAATAAATATAATAATTAAGTAAAAACATAAGATTTTTACGTCGCGCAAGGGTGTTTGTTAAGGTTTTTGAAGTTCCCGCTGAGCTTTCAGTTTCAAAATCTGCTCCTGCTCTCACGCCAGTACCACAAAGGTTTTAGTATTTTGGAATTTAATTTTCAAGCATTTCGCTTTTCTCACTTTTGTGACGTAAGATTCAGCAGTAAAATCGAAAATTTATTAAAGGCAGCATATGTTTAGTATCTCGGATACAGATCTACGCAGCGGAAATTTTATAAAATTGTTCACAATTTTTATTGACATTTATTAAAATTTCATATTTAAGCGCAGGATGAAAGGTCACTTCTTAGTTAAAAACAGTTGAAATTCATCAAGCTTCCTTGAAGAAAGTGTTTCGTGTGGACAAAAAAAATTTACCCAAACGACAGTGCACAATCCCCATAAACTTTTACAACTTTCTCTTTACCACTTTTATATATAGCAAACGTAATTGATTATTTTCAAAGACATTAACGAAAAAAAAGAGTGTGCCTTTTATATGCCCTCTACTTAAAAAAGATGGTTTCTTATATGTAACTGTCAATTGCAGAAGGCGTTTGTTGCGTCAGAGATCATTTCCTAATACTTGGAACCAATTTCCAGTTTCATCTTATGTTCGTCAACCTACACTCTATCGCAAAAAATAGTGTCGACGCCCAAGAAGGATTTGTCTGATGGAGACGGAAATTGGTGGATAAGAAGATTAAGTACAGAACAGAAAATGATTTATTTTCAGAGTTACAAAGTAACGGGCTCGATAAGGTTTAACCCATCTATAGCCTGCATGCATGCTATCATACGGCGTGCATAGACTGATCAAGCTCCTAGCTTCTCACCTACAGTATGTCTTGCCAAATGTGGTGCAACTGTCGCGCAAGGTCATCAATATTCCCTGTTAGATGCAGTCTCTTTCCCATCATATCCCAGACATGCTCGATCGCAGAGAAATTTGTTGGCCAAGGAATTGTTTGAAAATCTGTAAATCAGTTCATAGCAGAAGGTGCCGTATGTGGTCTGGCATTATCTTGATGAAAAGAAAAGCCAGGGTACTGCAAAGGGAACGGTAGCAAACACATCCCAGAATGTCGCCGACGTACCGCTGGGCTGTAAGTGGGCTTCTAATGACGACAGAAGGGGTCCGGCTATCAAGAGAAATGGCACCCCAGACCATGACGTCTGGTTGAGGGGATGTGTGGCGCGCAATATTCAAAGCAGGATCGGCACGCTGCTTTGCGCGCCTCCAGACACGTCTTCGATGATCGTCAAGACACAGTTATATTGAATATGGGAGTTATGCTGAATATGGTTATATTGAATGAACTTTTTTTTGGCTTGGAATAAGTAAAAAATCAAAGCCTGGATTATTAAAGACAAAACTGTAAGCCATTTAGTTATGTCTTTAAAATTATAATATAATATTTACAGTTATGATAAAAAATATTGGCTGGATATATTAAATTATTTGTGTTATTCTTGTAATTACAATTAAATACATTAAAATTTAAGTATATTATAAACACTGTTAAAGGAAAAAATGGTATACTTTAAAAACTGAAATAAACATGTAAGATAATAACAACTATATTTACAGCTTTATACGTATTAGCAGGAAAGTCTAATCGTAATTCGGAACTTAATTTAACAGCTTTATAGCACCAGGCTAAAGAAAGAACAAGTATTTTTAACAAGATCTGATTACAATCTAGAGCGATGAAGATCAAGAGTCGGCTTTCAATGGTCTCCAGACTTTCATATTCTTGAGCTTACTCCGGACTTTATGTGAAAAACTATGTGAAATGTTTTTTGAAGTTTCTTGAAAGGGATCTGGGACAGAGAATGTCATAATACAGCCCTTAACTTGTAGTCAGCTTTCGTAAGATTCCGGCTATAAGTGAGACAAAAATCGAAATTTATGAAAAGCAGTAAATATTTAAATTCCCGATACAGTGTTTAATGTTGCGCACATTTTTTGCTACGAAAGCTTATTAATCTCAAGTTAACTTTTGAGTGAAATAGGTTTTTTGCCCGTACACTCTTTAAATAATTAGTTGCTAGAGCAGCCGCGGCCTAATCGAATTACAATATAAAGGGAAATTAGATATATTTACTGTTTTCAATAAATCCAGCTAGTGGAATTTTACGGGTCTACCTATAGGCAGCAAATTGCAGCGTGGAGGATAAAACCATTCATATTCGCAGTAGCAAGACACTTTTCTAAATAGCTAATTCGTTTTTGAAAGCAGTCGCTTACTCTGCCATCTGTACTTTAAAGTAATTATTTGGAAAATGCAAACATTCTAATGAGCGCAGGGAGAGTAATTTCAGAAAATTATCTAAATTTTCTAATTAGATATCTGATGACTTAAATGCATTCTTTCGAAAATCCGTCAGATTATAAATTAGGAAAAATAGTAAGAAAAAATATTCTTAACAATTGAGTTTATTGCGCTTAAATTGTTTAAGCTAATAATCCATAACAGGCAAATAAAATTTCAATGTGAAATATTACAGTAAAAAAAAGCACAATAGACGAAAAGGTTTCTCTTACAACTTTTCGCACAATAAATTTTGCCCGAATTTTCAACAGATGCTTAAAATGAAATGATTTTTTTTTTGGCATTTTTTTTGACAATGCTGCTTTAAACCGCTATTTAAAGCGATTTAGAATTGCTTCAAGTAATTTGTGCAACAGAAACGGAGTTGCAGAGGTAAAGAGCATACTTCTTGATTGCGTTCATCTAGTCCAATAAAGGAAACTACTTCAAGCAACTTTGAAACGTCTGGCTAAGCCTTGGCCACCAATTTTTGGTGAATGTTTTTGGACTAAAGATAGAATTTCTGCGACCTTGAGCTGCTAAACTTATTTTCGACTTCAAACAAGAAACGAAAGAAGGTTTTATCTCTAAGCTGAATAACAATGACGGCTCCCTCTGGAAATACCTGCAAAATCTCAAAAAGAAGAATAATATCAATACTAGACTCGTTCACTTGGGCTCCAAAATTGCTTACTCTCTTAAGGACAAAGTTGATATTTTTGCGGAGCATCTGGAGAACCAATTTACACGCAACACGGATCCAATGAACCCTACGTTCAAAGATGTTGTGGAAAGCTATGTTCACTCTTGGCTTCTCTCACTTTCTGCTTATAATCTTCCAAAGCTTACTACTCCTTTAGAAATTACTAATATTATTCGTTATCTCAACGTCTAAAACGTTCCTGGCAATGATCAAATCACCAACAAAATGCTTAGAAATCTGGCAAGAAATATCACTTGTAAAATAGCCAGTCTTCTTAACGCCTGCTTCACTTCAAATTACTTCCCTAATTCCCGGAAACCGGCGAAGAACGTTTCTCTTCCAAAGTCCGGTAAAGATCCTACTAAACCAGACGGATGCGGGCCAATCAGCCTCTTATCTAGCCTTGGAAAAATTTACGAAAGGCTTATTCTTAAAAGATTAGAGACTTACTTCCACCTGCTGCCCAACGACCAATATGGATTTCTCTAAAATCTTAGAACTACAACATAACTTGTTAGAATCGTGGAATTTATTGGATCCGCCTTTCATAATAAGCAAAGCGTTGCGCTTCTTATGCTGGAAGTGGCAAAAACCTTTGACCGCAACTGGCATCAGAGGCTCATCTTTAAGCTAATCAAACTGGGTCTGCAACGAGAAATGAGTCTTATGATCTCCTCGTTTTTGCAGCATCGCACGTTCTTCGTTGTGCAGCGTAATGAAGCTTCGGCTCCAAGACCAATCAGATCAACCGTCCTTCAGGGTAGTATCCTTGGACCTGTTCTTTACCTGTGTTATATCTTCGATTTTCCTCATCCAGGATAGGATAATTATCATTTGCCCGCCTGTTATGCAGATGGCACGGCAATTACTATTAAATCCATCAGGGCTAATGACGCTATTACTAAAATGCAAAATTACCTGCATTCTGTTGAAGATTGGTTTACAATTTGGAGAGTCAAGGTCAACATAAGTAAATTTCAGCTTCTTATACTCGCAAGAACAAGAAACATATCAACTTTAAAGAACTCTTGCTTTTCCAGGATCTAGTTCCGCGAGTCACTTCTGCAAAATATTTAGGTAGTATCTTAAATGACAAACTCACATGGTCTTAAATGACAAACTCACATGGTCTAATCATATTAAAAAACCGTCAAGAGCAGAACTATTGGTATTATGTGCAGATTCCTTCTCGTCATTGGAAAATTTTCTAATCTTAGCTTACGCACTGAAAACTCATTTACCGCACGTGTATCCGTCCAATCCTTTGTTACGCTGCTCCAGCATGGAATACTGCCACCAAGAATCAACTCTAGGAACTGCAAATAGTGCAAAATAAATTTTTGCGTATTATTACCGATGTGGATCTGTCATCAGAAACGAACTTTTGCACAGAGACTTAAAACTTGAAACAATCACGGACTACTTTAAGAGAACTAATGAAACTTTTTCTCCAAAGCAGTCCAATGTGATTATATATATTACTCTCAAGTTTTCAACTATGAGGTTGTTTATGAAGATCGACATATCAGATCACTTGCTGCTCACACCAACTGTGAGAAGACCAGTTTTCTGTTTTCTTGCTTCTTGGTCTGTGGTTGTCTTTACTTTCATTATGTCTGATCTCAAATATAGTTGTATATTGTAGTATTTGTTTTATTGTATTGAATTGACTTTGGTTGTATTTTCTTGTTGTATCACTGTATTTAGTATCTGTTTGTATCTGGATATTGTACATTTTATTGTATTGTATCTTGAATACTCTTTTGTTCTTTAAAGGTTTACTCACCCCTCATCTGGCTTTGAGATTTTGTCATCGTTTTGCCTTGGTCCTGTTGGGCCCCTCTTTTCTTTTCTCCTTTCCTCCGATTTCTCATCTGAGATTTAACCCTTTCCAGAGTTCGACATGTCATGTCATTCAACATTACATGTCAACAGATTTACATGTTACAGAGTTCAACATTACATGTCATGCCTTATTTCACGAACCGGCCACATTTACTTCTGCAGTAGCCCGGTAATAATAAACAGTCTAAGTCTTGAGGTGCTAATAGTGTACAAAATGTTCACACCGATAGCCAGCCTGCACATAGGTACCAAACTATCGTCAAGTAAACAAGCAGTAATGTGTTATATTCGTTTTCCCTTTCAGAATTGGAATTTCATTCGCCAGTAAGATTAAGCAATCAACGCCAAGAATCAGCATAACATGAGTAAATTTCCAGGTCTTTAGCTTCAAATTTTAAACATAATATTTCATTTCAGCTGCTGGAGTGAAAATGACGATACAGAAACATGAAACATTTCTGTCGATAGCTGGAGTCAGTAGCTGTGTTTTCTATCATTTAGCTTAAATATCGCTAAATTTTTCAATATTTTTCTAGAGTAGATACTCAGTTCTCTACCACCATTTAAACGTTCTGAGAAAGTTCAGGAAATATAGCGCAAATCAGAAGCTTCGATAATTACCACGAATAATGTTATCGTTATTGCTGCTGGCTATCGGTTTGCAATTTATGTTAAGTCGGAAAGAATTTTGTTCGATTTGACGTTTTTTTTAACTGAAGAACTTTTGTAGCAGATGCAGATAGAAAGTTTCATTTTGCTGTTATGATGATACGGGAAAGCTCATGAGCCTTACAAATGTGGAATGATTCAACTTGAAAAGTATATTCTGGGCACAGGTTTCCTTTAAATGAACTGCTGAAACTTATCGAAAAATTTTATAAGGCCTTAAATTGTTTAATAGATACTTTTTATAATATTATATGAGAAACGAACATGAGAAATTAATTTTTGTTGAAAATAATTAAAATTCTTTACATTTTCTTGAGGAAAGAGGCTAATGTAGATAGTGTAAATTTTGCACAGCGAGAACACACCTTCCATAACATTTAAGAACTTTCTGTTCACCAATTTTATATCTAAGGAATGAAACTGATTAATTTTAAACTAAAACTAATGCTTCAGATAATTACCCTCCCAAATGTGTGCGTTTCGCTCTGGGACATAATTCAAAGGATTGCCCGGACCGTTATAACAAAGATAAGCCTTTCGTTTGTGTGAACTGCGGTGAATCACATACCGCCAGTTTTAAAGGATGTGTAAAGTTCCCGAAGCGGAAGGAAGAAAAATCAAAAACATTTAATAACAGAGTCATAGAGGGTAAGTCATATGCTCAGGCTTTGTCCTCGGGTATCTACACAGATACCATAAGCGAGGCCAAAAAAGTATTCTCCGACTTGGCTGCACTCGTTTCAATCATAAAAAGTGCAGGATTCTTACAAATAACCCAACAATTAACTCAATTGAAGGAAACCAATCAGGAAAATAATAAAAGCGTAACTAGTGATAATGGCCATACATCCAATTTAAAAGAGCGCCAGTACAGGTCATGATTTGGAATTCGAGATGTGTTCTTAATAAACTTCAAGAACTTCAAAATTTCCTAATAACAAATGAGATTGACATTGCTCTCATTTCTAAAACGCATGCCAACCCGAGCCATCGCATGAACATCCCAAATTATAGATGCTATCGGTGCGATAGACTTAGCCACAAAGGTGGCGGCACAGCTATCTTCGTCAGAAATTCGCTCCAGTCTTGCTATATTGACGAAGTACGCCTGAATGAGCTGGAACTCATTACTGCTTCTGTTTTACTGCCTGCCTTTGGCATTGTTTATTTCAGTGCAATTTATAATTCACCCAAGCACTAATTTGACGATAACATCCTAGCAGAATTGCTGCCCTCAGACAAACCCATTATCTTAGCAGGAGATTTTAATGCTAAAAGCCGTGAGTGGGGCTGCAGAAAATCAAACGCTAATGGTGACACACTCTTCAATTTTGTCAACAATTATCCTGTGTACTTTTATGCGCCCACAAGTTATACTTATTTACCATCACAGGTAAATAAAGGTGATATTTTGGACATCCTTGTCACAACTGTCTCCATTCCAGTTTTCTTAGATGTACATATGGACTTAACTTCGGATCATGTGCCGGTTATTGCTACTTTAGACACTCAGAAAAGTGATGATACGAAAATTAAAACCATCACCGACTGGGATTGTTTCAAGCAAATTCTTCGAGAAAACCCGCCAGATACGGGACCCCTGCGGACTACAACTGATATTGACCGTGCGATTAATGCACTCACGGACCGGATTAACTGTGCCTTCACGAATGCTACTCGTAAAATCCCGTGCGAACAAAATCCGGACATTCTCCCCCGTCATATTCGTGAAGATATCAAGATACGGAACAGATTACGCAAGCAATGGAACCGCTCGTGGGACCCGCGTATCAAGAAAGAACTTAATAGATTAAATAAGCAAATTAGAGTCCAAATAAAGCAATATCGTATTGAAAGGTGGAATGACAAAATCGCCAGCTTCAATGAACCCAACCACGAATTTTGGTCATTTACTCGAAAGCTCAAGCGCAGCTCACCAGTAAATAAGCCCATTTCCGATGGGAACAAAATCGCTCTTACCAACAAAGAAAAAGCCGATATGTTAGCTGAACATTTCGAAAAACAATTCCTGCCAAATGAGAATCCTTGTGATTACTCTTTTGTTTATGATGTTCGCTACTGCGTTCAAGACTATCTCACAGGTCCATCTGTGCGCAACAAGACGGAGTTCACATCTCCATTTGAAATTTCTGAAATTATAAGGAGGTTAAAGAATCGGAAAGCCCCCGGGTACGACTCTATTACTAATTTTACCATCAAGAATTTACCTATAAATATTATTACCAAATACGCAAGTATTTTAAATGCATGTCTGCAGAATAGCTATTTTCCAACAAAATGGGAAACCGCAAAAATTATAGTTATCCCCAAGGCTGGAAAAGATACTACAAAGCCGGACGGCTACCGCCCAATTAGTCTGCTACCCGGATTTGGTAAAATATATGAAAAGGTGATCTTGAAACGCATGGAAAAATATCTTGAAAAACTCCCTCCCGAGCAGTTTGGTTTCCGCAAGTCATTATCTACTACAAAGCAGTTAGTCAGATTAGTGGAATTCATCGGCTCTGCTGTTCATAACCATCAAAAAGTTGCCCTCCTCATGCTGGACGTGGCGAAAGCTTTCGACCGCGTCTGGCATGAGGGGCTTATCTTCAAGCTAATTGCAAATGACTTTGATCGGGAGATGACTTTACTTATATACTCATTTATTAAAGATAGAAAATTTTTATTTGTTATCGGACAAGATACTTCTACGCAGAGAAGATTAAATGCCGGCGTGGCCCAAGGCTCTATTCTTGGCCCAATTTTATATCTATTTTATGTGTCAGATTTCCCGAAACCATTTACTGGATTAAATAATTACCTCCTGG